>CABHPQ010163987.1:19244-39543 GCA_902168405.1 Peromyscus aztecus
CTTTCTTTCTTTCTTTCTTTCATGTGAGTGCACATGGGCATGGGTGTGGAGGTGAGAGGTCAAAGTCAGATGTCCTCTTCAGTCTCTTTTCTTTTTCTTTTTCCTTTTTCTTTTCTTTTTCTTTTTCTTTTTTTGGTTTCTCGAGACAGGGTTTCTCTGTATGGCTTTGATTGGAGCCTATCCTGGAACTTGCTCTGTAGATCCGCCTGCCTCGGCCTCCCAGTGCTGGGATTCAAGGCGTGCACTACCACTGCCCAGCTTCATCTGATTTTTTAAAAATAGGGTCTCTTATTGAACCTGGCTTGGCTAGACTGTCTGATGAGTAAGCCTCTGGGACCTCTTGCTTCGGCCTCCCCAGTATTTGAATTACAGGTATGTACTGGCGTTCTACGTGGGTGTGGGAGGGCAAACCTGGGTCTTCCTGCTTGCCCAATAAGCCCTACACTAATGGAAACTAGCCCCAGTCTCACCTTTTTTCTCCAAGACTTGAATTTACTATGTATCTAAGGATGACCTTGAACTTCTAATACTTCTGCCTTTACTTGCCAAGTGCTGGGATTCCAGGCATGCTCCTCTATGTCTGATTTATACAATGCTGGGGATTGAACCCAGGACTTCCTGCATGCTAGGCAAGCACTCTACTAACTGAGCTACATCCCCAGCCCCCAGCCTTGTTTTTATATTCTTTTGTTGTTTTTTTGGTTTTGCTTGCTGGTGGTTTCGTTTTTTGTTTTGTCTTTGTTTTTGAGACAGGTTTCTTTATGTAGTCCTGGCTGTCCTGGAACTCACTCTGTAGACCATGCTGGCCTTGAACTCACAGAGATCCACCTGCCTTTGTCTTCCAAGTGCTGGGACTAAAGGCATGCATCACCATGCACAGCCCTGTTTTTGTATTCTTAACAGATGATTTGAGGAAAAGCCATATCTAGTTAGAGTGAAATGAGTATTTGAAGTCACAGGCAGTCAGCTCAGTTAGTAATGGAGCCCAGTTCACAGTGTTGTTTTCAACTTTGAAAGAATATGCTTAAGATAACTGACCCAGGAGACTTCTCCCCTGGGACTATACCTGAACTGTTTATTCTCAACTGTCTGTAGTCACAGCTTCCACATCTATGAATTCAACTGAGGATCAAAATCACTCCTTAGAAATTGCATCCATACTAAACATGCCCAACTTTCCTTGTCATTATCTCCTAAACAATGTAACCTCATCAGATGACTGTTTGCTTAGATTTGCATTGTGTTGGGTATTGTAAGTAACCTAGAGATGGTTTTAAGTATACAGAAGAGGTGGGGGGAGGCATCTATGCAAACACTACACCACTTCACACAAGGGACTCTGATGTCTGCAGGTTTTTGTGTCTGCAAGATTCTGGAACTAATTCTCTGAGGATACCAAGGAATGATTTTTGAGGTTAGGCAAGGATTTGGGCCACAGAATCGGCCATTTCCCTCATGTAATCTTGTGTGGTAACTAATATCATTTTGTGTGGCAACTAAAATGGCTGAACTGATGGACAAAACCATCCAAGTCCTTTATTCACCGTGGCTTACCTAATAACCATGGAGAACCCAGCTGGCTGCTAAGGTTGCTTCATTATTAGCCAGGAAGAGAAAGGCTTTCCACCTCCAGTTGGCCAGTATTTCCTGTCCCAAATAAACAGCGCCTGTCAACTCCCCAACTGCTCATGAACTCTGTATTTGGAAGGGAAGCAGAGAGATAGGAGAGTCAGTAAACAGAGGTGGGGAATGTTACTGGTCACTCTTAAGTGTCCATTTGCAGCAGAGACTATTCAAGCACCACAAAGGGGCTGTACCAGACTCACAGAATCCCCCTGAATCCTGAGCATTGGTCTGGCTACACAAAGTTCATTTGATTCCATCCATTATCTCCTCGAATAATTATGAACAGTGTGTTTACCAACTAAAGCAAAGAGACGCTTGCTTAAACTCTTCTCAGAACACGCACGCTCTGCATTCCAAGTGCTTAGCCTGGGGGTCGCCATTGTGTACACACAATAAATCTTAGTGTATCGGGAATCCAGGCAGTCACGAAGCTCTGATGATGGAGGTTTTTTTTTTTTCTTTAACAGACAGAAGTCAGGGAGGGCAGTCAGACAATGAGACTCAGGCAAGGGCCGCCCTGAATCTCTGAGCCATGTGGGGCAGAAGATGGATGAAGCAGGAATTCTGAGAAAGACGGCAAGAAGCAAGCCAGAAAGGAAAGAAAGAAGTTGGTGAAGCAGGAAGAGAAGAAAGCGCTGAAATAAGGGAGAGTGTGAGAGATGGAAGCTCATGTGTGTGGAGAGCAGGGTCCTCAAAAGGGGAGGTGTGCCAGGCAGAAACCAGGGAGCCCTGGGAGGGAGGAGCCAAGCTTCCACTGAAGGAAAGCAGGTACATTGTTCTTCAAACTGCATTACTAGCTGCCTGCCATCTGGCTTCTGAGGTGCGTGCCTGCGGAGAGTGGGAGTGGAAAACAAAATGCCCGTCAGCAGCCCTGACAGTGAAAGGTCGCTGTTTGGGGAGGTTTGGAGGCGTAGGAGAACAGAATCCATCCATAGCGGAGATCAGCACCTTTGGACATGTCTCACATCAAAGCTCCAAGAGAATATTCGGCCACCAAATCTTGATGGTTCTGTCCTAGATAGAGTTTTTAATCCACCTTCAAAAATTCAGGGTCCTAACTTTGTCCCTGAAATGGGACCAAAAAAAAAAAAAAAACAAACTTGAAGAAAACCAATTTTCAAAGCAAGATTGATTGTGTTATGTACAACAGAGCAGATGCCTCATGAATGACTCCAATCGTCACCATTATCATCATCACCATCGTTTACTGGTACTGGGCATTAAACTAAGATCTTGCACATGCTAAGTCAATGCTCTACTTCTGAACACCCAGCCCTTAAAAACAACAACAACAACAACCAAACTTTTACATTTTGAAAACAGGGTCTTGCACTTATCCAGGATGGCCTTGAGCGCACTGTATAGACCAGGTAATCTTCCTGTCTCAGCCTCCCATAGTAGCTAGAACTACAGGCCAAGGAAGACAATTATTTGAAAGACAGATTAGTCCTTGGTGACTTAGGATGTGGTCCATTTGCCAGCCAGGCTGGATCCAACACTTTTACTCTGGTTCTAGAGGGATAATGGTCATCTGGGTGTTTGTACCTGGAAGCCTTGCCATCACTGGAAACCATGACCAGGACTGGCTGTCATCCCTCTGCCTGCATCCCTCTCCCTGCCTATTTCTCTGACATCAACATTGTTATCGTCCATCCTCCTCCTTGGTTCTCCCTTCTTGACCTCCACATCCTGCCACCTTTTCTTCTGATTATCTCTGAGCTCCTCCTTTGCCATTCTTGGTTCTCTTAACTAAGACCAGGCCATCATTCACTAGCCTCACTCTGTTTCATCCTGCATGTAATTTAGAACAGTGGTCCTGGCACAGCTTTGAGCCCTATGGTCTCTGAGATCCCCTGCTCTCTACAGCAGGAAGCCCAGCCTGCCTCATGCAACTCAGGACAAAGCCCTCTCTACTAAAAAGACATGTGTTTGCTGAGACTTAGGATCATTCTGTATTTCCTTGTCTTTCTTAACCAGTTCTGTAGATTGTACATCTACAGTATTAACTTGCTCCCCCCCATCATCTCCATGATTACTACTTTCACTAGGGCTCACCTCACACATTAAGATAGCTACCACCTCTGCCACCCCCCCATCCCTCCACCCCCTCCCACCCCTCCCACCCCTCCCACCCTACCCCCTGCCCAGTTCACTGCCTGCCTCCTTCTACCTGGATGTCTGTGGGTCTTACACGGGTCCTGACTTCCTGCCAGGCTTTCAGGAGAAGCCTCCATTATCCACCCTCTTCCTGTTTCCTGGCCCGCAGAACCCCCTCACCTCTCTGGTCTTGGGTAAGTATCCTCAGAAAAGCCACCGTCCACCACCATTCTTATTACTATTCTTGTTTGTTCTGAGACAGGTTTCCTCTGTGCAACACCTCTGGCTGCCCTGGAACTCGCTTTGTAGACCAAGCTGGCCTCGAACTCACAAAGATCTGCCTGCCTCTGCTTCCTGGGATTAAAGACATGTGCCACCACCACCTGGCCTTATTACTATTTTTCATTCCTTTGTCCATTAAAAAAATTTATTTTTTCCGAGGTAGGGTTTCTCTATGTAGCCCTGGCTGTCCTGGAAGGTCCTGGAGACAGACCAGGAGGCCTCGAACTCAGAGATCCACCTCTGCCTCTTGAGTGCTGGGATTAAAGGTGTGCCACTACCACCCCGCCCTGGCTCCTTTGTACATTTTAATCACCATTTGCAATTGTTTAGTTTGTTTCCTTGTGTCTTATCTGTCTCTCCAGTGAACTTTCAATGTCAAGAGGGCCTGAACAGAGGATCTTGGAAACCATCCTTTATCTCGATGATTCCGATATTCTCACATGGAACACTCTCTCTTTTACCCCTGGCTGTCTGTGCCCTTCTTATGACCTCTTCCATGCCCTCTGGTCCTCCCTCTAGTTGACAAAAACAAAAAACCCAAAACCAACTTATTGACTCAATTCAATCATGCTTCTTCATGTATATATGGGAAAATATATTTTGATGTATGTGTATGTGAGAGCAACATGCGTGTGTGGATGCCCTTGGAGACCAGAAGAGGACATCATATCTCCCAGAACTGGAGTACAGGCAGCTGTGAGCTGCCCTACCTGAGTGCCAAGAACTGAACTCAGGTTGTCTACACGAGCAGTAAGTGCTTTTAACTGCTGAACCATCTCTGCAGCCTGGGCTTCCTCCTCCCATAGGAACCTGCTCTGGGAACTGTCTTCAGCTTTGCTGTACTTTCTCACTTCCTTTTGTTTCCTCCCTGTGCTCAACTCCTTTCTGCTTTTCTTTATTACTCCAAATTAATTTCAGAAGTAGTGTTAGCAGCTTTCAAAAAACAACCCTCTAGCACTAGCATTGAGGAGAGAGGGCAGAGACAGGTGCATCCCTGAAGATCACTGGCCAGCCAGGCTAGCTGAATCGACAAGCTTTAAGTTCTGTGAACCCTCCTGGGCTAAACCTTGAGCCTTGTGCTAGTAGTTAAGGAAAGAATGGTTTCCACGATGTACAAGGGTCCAGACCCTCTTGACATTGAGAGTTCAGTGGGGAGACAGACAGGACGCTGGGAGACAAAAGATGGGGAGCAATCGAGGAAAGACATCTGGCATAGACTTCTGACCTCCATTAGCCCATGCATACATGTGCACACACGTGCTCAAGTGTGCAGACACACTAACGAGTATGAACACACCACACACATATCATAGCACACATGCACACCACATCATATACACACATATACCAATCACATGAACACGTCAAAAAATAGAGCAAGAAAAGAAAGAAAAGAAAAACAAAATAAACCAGCTCCCTTCTCTCTGCCTCTCCCCACTCTCCCTTGTATGTGCCTGTACCTTAGCTCCTCTGCACTCTGCCTTTCTGCTTTCCTGCTCTCTATGCCGTCCTAAGTAATCTTACGCCTCGAAAGATTTCACTGCCCTCTGAAGACCTGGTGTCTGGTCCAGAGGTGCAACCTAGATATCTCCAAGGCTGCCTTAAATAGCTAGTTGTGAGATATTATCAGTCAAAGGTCTCCCAGACCAGACACTGCAACTCTACATGTCAAAAGCCACCCAGGTCCTCCTGCATGGTGATAGAGTTCCTCTAACCTCAGAGTCACCTTTGGTTCCTGCCTCTAGCTCAGCTACTCTCTAGCTAAACAACCCTGCCCCAATACTCCTCCCACACTTCTGCAAAGATGATTTCTTCTCTCCTAAATCCTTCAAAACCACAAGCTCCCGGTTTCTCAACAGGCTCTCAAAGGGCCCTCTTGACCTTACCAGCCCTTTGTGGCTGCCTTAGGTTCCCAGCTTCCTGCACAGCTTAGCGTTCCCTGTTCCAGCTGGCCTTGTCTGCTGGTAAATGGTTTTGATGGTGGGTCTTCACTGGCCACTTGAGTGGGTTCAGAACTGCCCAGGAAACACACCTGAGTGTGTCTGTGAGAGGGTATCCAACGAGGTTGAAATGCAGTGGGAAGCCGCCATCTCAAATGTGGGCAGCGGTATCCCGTGGGCTGGGGTTCCAGACTGACTCTAACGGAAAAGCCAAGCAGCGTCAGTGTTCGCCTCTCTCCTGACTGTGGACACTATGGCCAGCTGCCTCGCGTTTCTGCCACCACAGCTACGGCTGCTTCCACCACCATGCCCTCCCAGCCAGGACGGGTTTTATCACCTCAAGCTATGAGCCAAAGCCAAGCCTTCCTTCCTTAGGCTGCTTTTGTTCAGTATTTTTGTCACAGCCTCCAAGAGAGGTCACCAACACAGTGGTCTTCTGTGCAGGAGATAATCCTTGATCCTTCGCACTTCCTGGTCTCACTGATGAAAATCCTCCCATCATGACCAGTCTTCAATCTAAGCATGGTGTACTTGGCCGTGGACTTGAGAGAGACGTACAGTAGCCACCAATTAGATAATGTGTCTACCAGGTTTGACAGACCTAAAAAAAACTCCCCCAGAGCAGAGATAATGGTAAAAATGTAGTAAAATAATAAATACTAAAAGAGAGTTTCAGTATTTATTATCTTTACTTCTCCACTTAATTAACAACCAGCTGGTAAGATTCCCAAACATGTAGCAATTGTCTCCTCTCAACCTGTTCTAGCAGCTATGGGTATGGCTCATCTCACCTCTTACCTGGAGATCCTGGTCTCTGTTGGTCATTCTGCCCTTGAGTCAGCTCCGCCCACACGGGGATGTTCCTCTCTCCCACTCTGACAGCGCTCTCACCATATTATAGGGACAAGGGCCTGTTGCCCCTTTTACATGCGCATCCGAAGGTCAGAGGCTGTGACTCCTCTTTGTCACCCCAGCACAGTTCTTGATCCATGCACAGTAGACACTGAGTGAGTGGGTGTTTTCTGTTGACAACATTTTTCCTTCCTTATCTCTAGTTCTGATCGTTTTGGAAAGATGATACGTGATAGAACCACGCATCAGTGAAAAACCAAGTGCTTGGTAATTGGATGAGCTGACCACACGAATAGAGCATTTGCAGGGAGGGGTAGTTTACCTGTATTGATTTGGACTAGGGCAGGGTATACTCTCCCAGCTGGTTTCTAGACATGAGGTCACCATGCTGACTATCGTGACTTAGGCTACAGAATGTGAATTCTTCATTACATGTGGGAAAGTGGCTGTGTCAGACAGGGCTTTCCAGAGAAACATAGTCAAGAGGCTGGGTGGGGGGTGGATGACTGATGGACAAGAGGGGTTTACTATGAGGGTTGGATCATAGCTATGGAGCTAGAGATGTCTTGTGATAGGTGGTCTGGAACCTGGAGTCCCAGCAATGACAAGAGCTTGCTCAACCCAAGTCTGAAGATCTCAGAAGCAGGGAACCTTGTGATATAAATCTCAGTGCAGGGCCAAAGGCCTAAGAACTGGAGTAAGGTAAGTGTTGAGTCCAGAGTCTAAAGGCAAAAGAGCTTGGAGTTCTGAACCTAAAGGCTGGAAGAAAGAGTCCCAGCCCTGAGACAGGGAATGCACACTTGCTTTTCCTCTGTCTTTTTATGTTCTGTGGTGGTGTGGAGAATACAGCAGATTGGATGGCCTGCCCACATCAGGGCAGACCTTTCCCACTCATGTCCTGGGCACACCCAGAGATACTACTTCAATAGCTAGGCAGCTATCCCTTAGCCCAGTCAAGCTGGCACCTAAAAAACAACCCACCATAACAACCAATTAAGGTGATTATACATCTGATATTATGTGGTATTCTAAACAGTGGCCTAGCCTTCCTTAATGAATGAAAATTAATTTCATCACTTTATGGTGGACAGAAAGCCAGGGCAGGCTATCAGGAAGAGTCAGTTAGCTGATGGACAGAACACACCTGTGACTGAGCTGTTTCTGTGTGGTAGGTGCTGTATTAACTGCTGCAATGGGATATAATCCACAGTTGTACTGATATCAGTGGGATGCTTGCTATCATGGTGACCTAGGTTCTAACTTCCAAGCCTTTTCCAAGAGATCAGATTTTTGCAGCCAACTAACTGCACTGGATGGTGGTTTTGGGCTCCCAAGTTGTAACACATCTACAGAAATTGAGCTCAGATCTCACCAGGAGCGAGTCATGATGTGCTCGCTAGAACTGTTTTATCTCTTACAAGGATGGCTTGTTTACAAAACAGAATCTTTTTGTTTTCTGAGCAGATTCAACAGTTCCATTAAGCAACAGCCAAAGTCGCCGTCACTTCTCCAGAACAGATTTCAATCTTAGCAAGATTTATATTTCACAAATAAATATTTAAAAACAAACCATAACAGAGCTGAAGCTAACCATATCACATATCCTCAAACTACACCAGTTTGTCTAGACTCGGGTCTTGTAGAAATTGTGTGTTACCGAAACCTGAGAGAAACTGGAGTTTTTCCTTAAGGAAAAGTTTAGGGTCTTTAAGATTCTATCTACAAATGACCTCAGTCTGAAAGGCAAAATCCAAAAATGGATTTTTTTCATATTTCATTCAAATTTCAGTTGGTAGAATCTAAAAGAACTTATTTTGGGGTTGGACTCAGCCTTATCCAATTTTGATTTAGATTAGCTAAAAAAAAAATCTCTCTTTATACAGAAATATTATTTCTTGCTTATGATAGGTATAGGTCAACACAGTCTGCATTCAGCCATGCCTTGTCAGGTTCAGCATTGGGTCACTTTTGTGCTTAGCAGACATTTCCCAAGATTCTTAGGTTCCTGGGCTGGCAAGATGGCTCAGTGGGAAAGGCACTAGCTGCCAAGTCTGATGACCCAAGTTCAATCTCCAGGGCCCACATGGCAGGAGAGAACTGGCTTAGGCAAGTTTTTCTCTTAACCCCCATCTGTGTGCCATGGCACATGCACACACACACACACACACACACACACACACTAATTAAATGTGATACAAAAATTTAAAAAGGAATCTAAGCTTCTCATTCAAAGATGAGGTATATGGAAGAGTGGGGAGCTTCCCGAATGAGACTGTTTACTTGCTTGCACATGGATGTGTATAGTATACAGGTATGTGTGCATGCGTGTTTGAATGTGTGTGTACACAGATGTAGGTACACATGCATATGTGTGTCCATGTATGTAGAGACCAGAGGATGATATTCTTCTCGCTCACTCTTCATTTTATTTTCTGAGACCAGATTGTCCTGAACCTGGAACTCACCATTTTGACTAGCCTAAATAACCGACTTGTCCAGGGACTCTCCTGCCTGTATCTCCTCAGTGCTGGGCTTCCAGGCAGACCACCACACCAGCCCAGCTTTGATCTGTGTTCTGGGGATCTGAACTCTGGTCCTTACATTGTTGTGGCAAGTTCTTTAGCCAGTGAGCCATCCTCCCCATAAGTGCTTGTTTACTGTTTGAGCCCAGGCTGCCTTGAACTCACTATGTAGCTAAGGATGACTTTGAACCCCTGATCCTCCTGCTTCCACCTACTCAGTGCTGGGATTGCAGACGTACAGGGCTGGCTAAGTGAGATTGTGCAGTGCTGTGCATGCTCACATTGTCCTCATTGGAGAAGTTAAAAGAGAACGAGCAGGTTCTCCTGCCTTTGAGATATTGCCTGAGAGGATTCTCTGGGTCTAAGCTTGATGACTGTAGGCTAGGAATGAGTCCACAGCATGGCTGAATCTCTTGAACAGAGACATTGTGGAGCCAACTTCTAGAATCAATGTCTAGACCCAGTGTAAAGACTGAATAGGGTAGGAGAGAGGGCGTGGTGGGTAGTAAGTAGCGCGTGTGGCTCTTGTAGAGGGCCCAGGTTTGGTTCCCAGAACTCACATCAGGTGGCTCATAACCACTCATGACTCTAGCTCCAGGGATCAGACACCCTACTGTGGCCTGTGTGGGTACCTGTGTGCACATGGTACACACACACACACACACACACACACACACACACACACACACACAAACACACACAGTGTAAAAAAGTAATACTGAATCTTTCAAAAACAAAAACAACCCCAGAATGATGGTATAGCCAATAGAGGGAGAAAGAAGGAATAAAAATCAAAACTAGAATAAAAGGAAGGTGGTGTTCCATTCTGACAAGAGCCACACAAGGAGACGCTCTAAGGATTGCCAGGGACCTCTGGGCAGGGGTATTCCACACCTTCAGCAACATGGGCCGCTTTATCATCTTGCAGTGTTCCAGAATATACTCTATCATGATAAGAAAGGCCTCCTTGAAAATAGGCAAAGCCTGAAATTGGGCTGGCCACATGACTCCATCTCTAGTTAGGTGGGTTTTTTGTTTTTTTTTTTCAACCTTGTCCTTCCTGGCCTGTACCCTCCAGAGCAATTGCCTTTCATAAATTTCAGGTACGCGCCTGAAGCAGATGGTGGAAATATGGGAATGGTCGTAAATCTAGGCCCAGTGGCTCCCAGCTCTTATATTCCAGGCTCTCAAATGCTGGCCTTGATATAACTAGAATTCATGTCACAGGACGGTCTTCTATGGGTGGCAATTCAGTGTGCGACACTTGTTCCTTATTGCCATCCTTGAAAGCACCAATGCACGGGAGTGCCAAAATAGCTCGCATCTCCCTCTCGACCATAAAGGCTAGTGGGAGGTCCCTCCAGAGCCAAGGCGATCGGCTGAAACGGTCTGCACTGTGCGGTCAAGGCAGAATTTCTACTGAGCAAGTATGCATGAACACAGAGAGGCGATATCAGCCCCACGCTGTGGGGGGGACCTTTCCAGTCAGAGATGGGGGGAGTGTACAGCCCCAGAACAGAGGTCTTCAAACCAGACACTTTGACCCAAACCAAAGGATTTTCCAGAACTCTTTTTCTATCATAATAATAATACATGTGAGGGGCTAGGGAGATGGCTTGGTTGGTGAAAAGTTTGCCCTGCAAGGTTTAAGCCCAAAGTATGATACCCCAGAAGTCATGTGGCGCGGAGAAGAGCCAGGCATGGTGGTGCATGCTTGTAATCCCAATGCAGGGGAAGCAGAGGCAGGCAGATTCTTAGAGTCTTTCTGGCTAGCCAGCCTTGCCTACTTGGTGAATCCCAGGTCAGCAGGAGAACTTGTCTTAAAATAAACAAGTGAACAACCACAACTAAGATGAATGGTGTCTGAGGAATGACAGCTAAGGTTGTCCTCTGGCCTCTGCATGCAAGCACACATATGCTCACCCACCTGTGCACTTGCCCACACAGGAACACTCACACACACTCACACACACACACAGAGACACACAAAGCAATGCATGTTCATTCTAGATTTTAAGTTCAAACAAATATAAGGAAGAAAGCACCTTTTGCTTTTGCTCTGTGTGTGTGTGTGTGTGTGTGTGTGTGTGTGTGCATGTGCGTGCAAACAGCAAGATGTCTTTCGCCCTTTGGTGCACTGTGTGGGCTGTGCATAAATAAAGAAGGAACTTTCTCAGAAAACAAGAGTAGGAAATGAGTAGGAAGAACACGCAAATAGAAGTGGAGGTGGACTATGTCCTTAATCCTGGCTCTACCTTCCCACTCCAGCTTGGAAAGGACAGAGGGCTGCAGTATCCTGTGCAGGTAACGGGTACCTTCTCAGCCTCCCATGAACAACGAATGGACCTTCCACCCCCACCCCCATCCCCAGACTGTAAGTGCTTCCAGAGTGAATCCCCTGGGGAAGCCCTCATGCTATTTGAAGCAGAACTGGGGAAGATCATGAGTTTGATGCCAGGCTGGGCTACATAGCAAGACCCTATCTCAAAAGTTAAAAGCAAAACCAAAGCGACAGGACTGGATGCGGTGTGCCACCACCCCCAGCACTCAGGAGGCAGAGACAGGTGGTCTCTGTGAGTCTGGGGTCAGCCTGGGCTACAGAGCGAGTTCCAGGACAGCCAAGGCTACACAGTAAGACCCTGTCTAAAAGCAAAGCAACTCCCCCTCCAAACAAACAAATAAACATACAAGCACCCCAAGAAACCAAAATACGTTTGTGCCTCTGGTTGAGAGCTGGTGAAATTCATGTTCTCTGAACTAATTAAGGCTTCCTGAGAAGTGCTGAGGATAGAGCAACAAATCCAGGGTTCTTGGGTTTTCCAGAGGTTTCTTACTTAGACCCTGTTTCTTGGGAAGAAAACCCATTATAGACTTCCTGTAGTCCTCAAGCTGTCCAGATACCCAGCCAGGTCCCTGTTACTGCTTATCTGTGAGTATGTTCCTGAAGCCACCTTCCTTGTGGCTATGGACTCCAATAACTCTAGAACTCATGGATTCTGATTATCTATTATTATACTTATCCATAATTATCCATTAATATCCATTATTATACTCATTATTCACATTAATAATACTAATGTGAATAAATGCTGGGCTTTACAATGATAGACAGAATCTATACTTTTGGGGGGGTCCAAAGCTGTGCTGTTTGGGATCTATTCCCAGTGGGAGATGTATGAGACTAGGGTTTGGAACCTCCTGGTTTCTGCCTACTCCTCACTTGTATCTACTTCCTTCTGGTCAGTTGGGTCTTGCTTCCATCCCTGTCTGGCTCCCTTTGGATGGATGTTTCTCTGAGATGGGTCACAGGATTCAGTGCTGTCTTTACCAGCATCTCTGTGCTTCCTGTTTGGCCTGGAGGAAGCTCTGTTCAGACAACATCAGCCCCTCCTTGCTGGAAACCAACTGAGAGGGAAGAAATAGTTTGAGCCATCTCTCTGTCTAGTATTTTGGGAAGCCATCTCCAGACCTCTGCTCTTATCTTGCTCACTTAGCCGTAGCCTGGGCTATTGGTTTGTTCTTCCCAAAAGTTTAAGTTTGGAGCACATGGCTCTCTCCTTCTGTCTATTTCTCTCTCACACACACATTTGTTGGGAAGATCACCAGTGTGACTGACATATTCTGGGCTCTGACTATGCTCCCCACCATGACAGTCATGATGGAGACTGTCAGGCCAGAAGGCAGCAACGACTTCTAGCCTTGTCTTCACCTAGATCACTGAGCTCCTCTGTTACCAGCCTGGCCGAGCATTCTGTCAGCACAGCTGTGCCCGAATCAGGAGCTGGTTGATGCCATCAGATGAAAGGACAAATGTGGAAGTCCTAGTTCAAGATTGCCCAAAGGGTTCTGCAGAACTCCAGAGTCCCAGTATCTCACTGACTTAAAGGCCCTGGGGAAACATGACACAGACGTCGAGGCCAAGCCATACAAGGAAGACTGCTTTCTGAGGCAGTGAAAGTCTCCAAATTGGAGGAATTCAAGCTGAGAACCGGCAACCTGGTGTCAAGGATGCTCTGTGAGAATGGATGCTGACTCAGTGCCCAGAGCATCTGTGTGGTACCCAGATGTTTTCCAAGACTGCCGTTGTTTCCACTAACCTGGGTACTCCCATGGTTGTTCCATCCTGGGGTCTCCATTTGAGTCTGCTGTCCTGGTCACCGGGACCTCTCCTAGCTCTGTCCTTCAGCCTCTTACTCAGTGGATACTCCAAGGTACCCTAGTTTGGTGATGGCATCAGATCCTTCAACCCCAGATACAAGTCCAAGTCCTGCCTCAAATCCACACTGCAGTCCTGTTCGAAGGCTGTGAGACTCACAGGGGCAGAATAAATGGAGAGAGAGTGTACGTGTGAGTGGAGAGTGAGCTTGATTGATTTTGCAAAGCAGCCCTATGAGGCTCCCAGACCTCACCATGGCAGTTTTCCTATTTCTAGGTAGCCTGACCAAGCAGACAGAATAATGCAGTCAGTTCCATGTGGGGAGGCCATATCTTCTGACATGAATTATTCTAATTGACAGTTTCTTCCAACCAGCAAATGCAGTTGAGTTAACACACCCCAAGCTGATTTTGTTGGCAAACATTACCCAACTGTTTTCTTATTAATTTACCTTGGCAACACCTCTCCATCATGCAATTATGTGGGATTTTAGACCCATATTTACACCCATCCCACACACACCTTATGTTACCTCATCTTCTACTACCATGTTGAGGGAAAGGACACAGTCTTAGGTTTCTGCAGAACTTCATATAATGTTACTGGAAAATGACAAAGACATTTGTTCCCAGGAGTAAAGGTTCGGGACAGCCTGGGCTTGGGGAATGGCCACCTGGAGGAGAGAAGGTGTCCCTTGGAATCTGAGGAGGAGGGGAGAGTCTCCAGGCCAGGTGTTTTCTGGATTTTGATTTGGTTGCTATGAGTAAGCTCCAAACTTGAGAATTTTAAGATGTCTTCCCTCATACTATAACTCCTGGGAGACAGGAAGGGCTGAGAAACACAGCATCCTTAGAGGAGGGCCCAGTTCATCAGCAGCTAGGCCCCAATCTAGGTCCACTGAGTCAGAAGCACCGTGGGACAGCCCAGATATCTGAGTTTCATGTTGCAGGGCATCCCATGAGATGAAGCTGGAGAATCGGTTGTGCTAGAGACTGAGAGCTTCAGAAATTCCTCTTAAAAGTCATTGTCCTCGGGGCTGGAGAGATGGCTCAGCAGTTAAGAGCACTGGCTGCTCTTTCAGAGGTCCTGAGTTCAATTCCCAGCAACCACATGGTGGCTCACAACCATCTATAATGGGATCTTCTGGCATTCGGGTGTACATGAAGACAGGGTATTCACATAACAAATAAAGAAAAAAAGAAAAGCTGAAAAAAAAAAAAGATGTCTTTATATTTGCCGGGCGTTGGTGGCGCACGCCTTTAATCCCAGCACTCGGGAGGCAGAGCCAGGTGGATCTCTGTGAGTTCGAGGCCAGCCTGGGCTACCAAGTGAGCTCCAGGAAAGGCGCAAAGCTACACAGAGAAACCCTGTCTCGAAAAACCAAAAAAAAAAAAAAAAAAGTCATTGTCCTCAGGGCTGGGGAGATGGGTAAAGCTGGGTGGGTAAAGCCCTCGCTGAACAAGCCCAACAAGTTGAGTTTGGATCCTCAGAACTCATGTTAGATCCAGTAGTGCCCACAGCCAGAATCCCTGCACTTTTAAGAGAGGAGGCGGGGCGGAGACAAGGGAACCCCGAGGAGTTGGAAGGCAGCTAGCCCGGCATTTGCAGTCGTGAACTCTGTCTCAACAAACAAGGACCCTCACCTGGGGTTGTCCCCGGACCTCTGCATGCACACCAAGGTGCACACTCACACACATGAATGCATGCTGTGCATACAGGCACACATCAGACTCCTCTGCCCAACAAACACGAGAGGAACTAGCCTCCATTTTCCCCACGTCCCTCAGAAGTTCCACCCCTGACGCCTGCTTCCTGCCTTAGAACTTTGTGGTCGTCTCAAGACTGTATGTCCTCACAGGTGGGGTGGGACTCAACTCCACAGCGTTCCAAGGGGGAGCAAAGTAGACGAGGACAGTTTTTTTTTTTTTCAGTACATAAAAGTTGAGTCCCACGAAGCCTAGAAAGACCTGTCTTGTTCTAGTGTGACAAGGAGTCCTGTGTTTTTATCATTTACATAATCTTCTCTTTTATCTAACAGCCAGGCTTCTTCCTGGGCACCCTTTTCTCCCCATCCTTCCCTGTTGGTCTTCAGCCTCTACAGTTCTACCTAAGGAACACTCCAGAAGCTGCCGAAGATGACTGCCGTACATTGTCTCCCTTGTGCAGCCTTAGACCTATTTGTAAGACTCCAGCTGTGTGGGTCTCCTGTCTGTGAGTCTCTCCCTACAGTCCCTAACTTTTTATCTTATGTCTTTCTCAACATCACTCCATCCCATCCCGTCCTGTCCCTCCCTATCCCATCCCCTTCCACACGTATTCTTGAACACGTGCACACCCGCTCACCCACACGTGCATGAGCATATGTGTGCCCACAGGAATCTTAACCAGGAAGTCTGGTACCTTCAGGGTAAAGTCCATGCTCCCCAGCCTGGTATCTAGAGGCCTCTCCATCTGCGGGCACCTCCCAGTGTCCAGCCTTATCTCTCACTAGCCTTCTTCATGAACCCTGCCTCCAGTCCTAAGGGTCTGCCTGGGAACCCTTGATAAGATAAGCAAGAAAGCTAGACAGTGAACCCAGAACAGCTGCGTACAGCTTCTAATGCTCAGGTTTAGAACAGGTTCACTTGGTCTTTTGAGTTAAATAGTGTAACCTAGCCAATGTTCTGTGGCGAGAGGTCTCAATGGCTCAAGAACTCAATGGTACTTTGTTTCCTTTTGGAAGTTCACCCACTCCAGTCTTCTTACAAGGTCTAGTTTGAGTAGTCACTTGTCGGCTATTGTCTAGAAAATGTACCAGCTGTTGGGCTTATGGGGGCCACCTCAATTTACTGTTTTAGGTGAGCCAGAGTGCTACCACCTACCCTCATAACCCAAAGAGCACTACTGCCACCTGGTGGCAGCTACCTAAAACACAGGCAAGAGTTCATGTCATTCATTCCTTCGCTTATTCGACATTTTTGTGAATACTTACTGAGTGACAAGCAGGCATCTCCCAGCCACTGGGGGTACATCCTTGGGTCAGATATAGTCCTCATTAGAAAGCTAACTTACATCTGGATTGTAAGTAAATCGAGGTAACCTCAGTAGTAGAGGTTTGGGATGCTATGGGAGGAAAGAGGTGGTGAGACCCTGGTTGTTCTGGGATGTCCTGGTGGCCTTTCTTAAGGGGACATCTACTCTTGAGAACTGAAGATGTACAGGAAGGAACCTAGCCAATGAGGGAATGGTGAGGTGAAGGTGATCCAGGGCCTGTCATAAGTTCATGAACTAGAATGCTTGGGACCTCTGCAAATCTATCAGTTACAGAGAGGGCGGGAGTATATACCAGCAAAGACAGGAGCCTGGCATTTTCTCTGTATGAGGCTGACTTCTGCAGACAAAGGGAATATTTTTTGTTTGTGTTCTCTCTCTCTCTCTTTCTCTCTCTCTCTCTCTCTCTCTCTCTCTCTCTCTCTCTCTCTCTCTGGTAGTACTGAAGATTGAACCTAAGGTTTTATACATGCAAGTGCTCCATCACTGGGCTACTGCCCCAGCCTTAGAGCAAATCTTTAATTTACACTGTTCTGAGGGTGTGGGGAACTGAGCCTTGGTTCAGGTAGTACTACATCCCAGATGGTCAGTGAGGCAGGCTAAGATGAATATTACAAGTAGATAGCCTCCGAGTCCCCGTGGGGCTGGGAGCAGGCTCTAGGCAGTGGGATAAAACAGAACCTAGATCTCAGCCCAGCCTTTAGGTCAGTGGTTCTCAATCTGTGCGTTGAGACCCCTTCGGGAAGGTCAACTAACCCTTTCACGGAGTCCCATATCAGATATCCTGCATATCGGATATCCTGCATATCAGATGCTTATATTACGATTCCTAACAGTAGCAAAATTACAGTTATGGAGTAGCAACAAAATTAATTTTATGGCTGGGGGTCACCACAGCATGAGGAACTGCATTAAAGGGTGGCAGCATCAGGAAGGGTAAGAACCACTGCTCTAGGCAGTTGGGAAGACTGGCCAGAGGTTGCCACACCATCACCTTAGGAGCTAGTCCTTTTCCATGCCTGTCCCCTGAACTGGCTATGCAGATGTAGCCTTGGGGAGACCTTAGTTGCTAGCCTGTCCTGATGGCTTGTCCCCAGAAAAGAGTCTTTGGAATTGAGTGTATAGCTCATAGGCCCCCTACCAGTGACAGGAATGCTCTATATCTCCCAACCCAATGACTCTTCCTCCTGGGCCTGGCTCCTTTCCCCAGCCTCCTTTGCAGTTGGGTGTGGCCCCATGTCTGAATCCAGGCCAAAACAAAGAGTGACAGAGCATTTACACTACTTTCAGGCCTGACTTGCAAAGCACCACCTCCCAGCATCCTCTTCTCCCTTTTTCCTTTGGTTAGTTGACCCTGGGTGATCCAGCAGGAATATCAAAGGATCTACTGAGTAACAAGCTCGTAGGATGGAGGGAGCCTGGATCCCTAAACACTGTGTGGAAGTTCTCACAGGATGCCGTAGTTTGGACTATTATATGAGTGACAGCGTCATATCTGCTTCCTTAAGCTATTAATGGTTAGCAGATCTTTGCTACATTATCCCTTCTACTCTTCTCTGTAGACCCAATTCCAGTTCCCATGTCATTCTGGGGTGGGGACAACAGGGTCCCCGCTATGCACTGAGGCAGCTGCTGCCCAAACTCCTGACTGATAACCCATCTTCTGCCCTATGAGCTGTCCTTACTGGTCCTGTGTAGAAGTCACGGTGCCCTCTCTACCCCACGGTGGGATGTCCCAGTGCTGACCACTTAAGGAAGGCCCAAAGTGGTCCTGCTGTCAACCTCTGTAGATTATGCATTCTGCTTTCTAGGCATGCGGTCTGTTTCCCCAGTGCCTGGCTGGCCTGGTGACTGGGAGGTGACAAACGACTGTTCCAGGCTCGAGCTTGCTGAAAGCTCCCTGACTTGCCGTAAGGCAGTTGGGCCATCTGCTGACTCTGCATGTTCGTGGGCAAAGCCGTGTCTCATTGTCAACATGTGGCCACACTCAGCCATGAGGCGTGCCAAAAGAGAATCTCCGACCATTTAGGAAGTGCCAACAGCTCCCAGGCTGTGATCGTCAGTGACATGAATTGATGGAGAGGCCGAGCTGAAAAGGAGGTAGGCTCGGCCATGTCTAGAGAGCAGCATCAAGAGCAGCCTGAGGTTGACAACACTGTCTGCTGCCTTCTGATGACATGCACAGTCAAAATCTAAATGACGGTGTCACCTCAGCCTCCTTGTGTGACGGAAGGACCTGTGTGGTGTTGACATGTGGGTGTTAGGGTATCATCTGATGAGACCAGATGGGATACAGTTGGCCTAACGAGCACCTCCTCACTGCCCTGCTTGAAGCTCTTTAATGGTCCCCCCCACTCCTTAGAAGAGAATCAACTACCATCTCACATCTCTCCTACATCATCCAGTCCAATATCAAGCCTTGCTCAGGGCCGCTAGCGGTCTCTACGTTCTTTAGGCACACGGAGCAAGGGCGGCCAGTACCTTGTGCAAATCCAGCACGTGATGGTTGAGAGAATGAGTGAGAAGCGGAAGGCTACCTAGAGATGTGCAAACAAGTAAGAGAGCAAGCATGGAGGAGAGAGTCGGTGGAGGAAGAACGGGAGTCTCTCTAACCACAAGCGCAATGGGGTCAGAAATCCTGTTCATTCATCAGACCAGGGTTCTCACGGCGCAGGTTGCTGTCTGACGTGAGCAGCCGCCAAGGAGCCGGTGGCATGGGCTGCAGTGGATGAAGAGGGGACCTGTGGGCATAATGAGAGAGACTTAGTAGGGAGAATCCCCAGGGATTAGCGATTAACTTGTGGTGAGAGGTGGGGGCGCCGGGGGAAGTAAAGGTCAAGGTTAAGCCCAGCTTCTGCTTGGAGCTACAGAGACAGAATGTGGGTGAGGTGAAACCAGGGTGGAAGCCGCAACCTTGAATCTAGTTTTCGATATTTCCAGTCGGCAGCATCTGTGAGGGAGCTGTCAGAGGGGACCCAGTGGGCAGCTGGAAATATTGGTCTCCAACTCGGGAATGAGAATGGCGCTGGAGAGAACAGACTGGGGAGTGATCAGCCTGAGGACGTTAATGACAGCCAGCGAGCAGAAGAGCTGGGGAGGCGACAGGCGGTGAGGTTGTACAAAGAGATAGAAAATATGGTCCCTGCCCTCACAACCAACACAAAATCAAGATTTGACATAGACCTTAAAGCTGTTTACGCACCTGTCCATATCTCCATAGCAACCCCGAAGCAAAGAGAGAGCTCTGCCCTTCTCACAGGCAGGGAACACACACAGATGGCTGCCGTCTTTCACAAGTCTACAAGTGCAGGCTACAGCCCACATCATGCCAGCCACAGAGAGTGGCACCCGGCTCAGCCCTTTCTCAGCCTACTTTTCTCTAACTCTGACCTCCCCCGCCCCCAACCACCACTCCCAAAGCCACCATGAGGGCGGCCATAATGACCCAACTACCAAATCCTAAGACACTTTGGGAGCCACCACGCTTGGCCTTTCTGGGGCAGTCGATGTCCTTGGCCATTCCTTTTGGTAGCTTTGGTAAACAGATTGCTTGCATCAAGTGCTTGCTGTGGGGAAGTTTTGCTGAAGCAGTCACATGGCACATGGCACTGCCCCCACTCCCCTGAGCAGTGGGAAAACAGATTTGGAGGGGTGATGTAACTTTCTAAGACCTTCTGAGTTAGAGAGCTGTGGTGTGAAGATGTGGACTCAGGACATTCAGGAACAAAATGTTCGTGTTCCTCAGCACTGAATATGGCTTCTCCAGTGGTTTTCCTGCCCTTGGGAGTCCACCC
>CABHPQ010163987.1:39643-57939 GCA_902168405.1 Peromyscus aztecus
GTGTACATGCATGTGAGAGGGTCAGAGGTCAATCTTGGGTGTTGTTTCTTGGGATATTATCTACATTGGTTTTAGTGACAGAGTCTCCCATTGGCCTGGGACTTTCTCAGGAGGACAGGATGGCTGCTCAGGAGGCCTAAGGGATTCACCTGCCTCTACTTTTCCAGCACTGGGATTTTATTTACGCTTGTGCCTCCACAGCTGGCTCTATTGTGTGGGTTCTGGGTATCGAACTTGGATCCCCTTGTTTGCACAGCAAGCATGTTACCAACTGAGCCATCTTCCGGGCCTTTCTGTCTTAGGTTCTTTCTGCAGTCCACTTCTCAACACTGTCTCCGTTCTGTGTGCTCTGGGGCAAGTTTTAGTCAATGGCTCGCCATCCCATCCATATGCAAATGGCTCTCAAGATGGAAACCACTCACCTGCCTCAGGTTCTCCTCACTGCTATAGATCTGCTACTTCCTGAGTCATTCCCTTGCCCAGACTCTTTCCTGGACACCCCCTGAGCACCACCCCCCATCCTCACTGAGCTGCATGACACCGTCAAGGGCTCAGTGGAGAAGCCAGAAGGTCAGGGATTACCCTTGATATCCTTCACCCCCCACTCCCGACTGCAACACACAAAATGCTATTTATTATGCCTTTCCAGTGCCCTCAAAGTTAACCCTCCTCACAAGTTTCCATGCCTCCTGACTCAGCGTCATCTCCTGCCTTGATGACTCACAGCCTCTTGGCTGGACTCCTCAAAGGTAGAAACCATCCCATCTACCTCCTGATGGATGTTTCTAGAAGCAAATGTGATCACATTGCCACCTAATTTTTATCTCCTGCTGCAGAATATCTCTGATTCCAGAATGGAGTGTCAATTTCCTGGCTGGCCCACAATACCTTTTGTGATCTGGCTCAGAGTATCTTGCCACTTTGCCCCTTGACCCCCAACTTCCAATGCCTTTAACTCGGTGTGGGCTGTGCTCCTCTGCTGGGCACACCCATGACGACCTTGATGTTCTGTCTCAACTGTTTCAAACCTTTCACCAATCTCCTCCCCTCTGATTTCATCCCCTCTGTGCCCTGTACGTATTCCTGTCATCAAAGCTGTAATGCTGATGGAACTTAGGCATTAAGATCTCCTCGCTCAACCTCAGAGACGAACTCCTTGTTGGCAAGACCTAGCTCCTGTACGTTGAGATTCTAATCCTGGTGTCTAGTGCCTAGGAATTGTTAGTATGTTCTCCAAAACTGGACAGGGCATCTCTAAAGTATTGGGGGTCAATGAGGAGATGGGACTGAACTGGGACAGCTGAGGTTTTGAGTCTTCCCCAGGGGCCCCACTGTCTTCTGCAAGGAGAGAAGCAGGCCACTTCTTGTAACTGCATAACTCTGCACTTCAAAGAAGCCAGCACCATAGAAAATCAGATGTCCGACCATGGACTTACTGCACAAACAGTGAATTTTCCAAGGCCCAGACGGGATGTTAGTTTTAGTGGGAAAAGAAAGAATCTCGCATGGGCTTAGAGTCAGAAGACTAGGGCTTGAGCCTGGCCTCTAGAATGTACTGAGAGCCTCATTTTCAGACAGTATTGGGTCAGGTCTGACATCACTGACAGACACCCAGTTTCCGCAGCTTGGAGCCCAAGGATGAAAAGAATTGCTCACCTCCTGGGGTTGCTCTGAGGTGATATGTAGAGGTGCTTACCCAGCGCTAAAGGGGTATCACACCCCTTTGCTCAAGGCTTGCCTGGCAATGAGCGTACCCCGAAGACGCCTCTTTCCACCTCTGCCTTGCTTTTCTGTCAGAGACGTCAAGCTTAGCGCCGAGCAGCTGGGACCCTTCCACTGAGAAGGAAGGCACCGTGTAGACATCCACACATGCAGTTTTTAAACACAGGAAATATGGGGGAAATATCACAGAATTTATGGAGGGAAAGCTTTAAAAAGAAACACAAGACTTAAGTCAAAACAGTTGACTCAACTTTGGGGAAATGTCTGCCTTGGGGTAGGAGGGAAAGAAGACAGACTCAGAGGGTGGAGACAAGAGAAAGGCTCCTTGGGGTAACCACTATGTGGTCTCAGTGGATCCCTTCACACACAGTTCCAGGGATTAGGGGACAGGAAGCCATGCTGCTTGGACATAGGGTAACGCTTCCCAGTATTTTTGAAACACTTGTTTTTGCACCCAGCAATCTCACTTGTAAGAGTACATTTGAAGTCAAGAAAACTGGAAACAATGTAGATGCCACTGAGTGGAGGACCTGCTAATTGACTGCCCACATATCCGTGGAGCAGAATCATGAGTAGTCGCTGACACCTTTCTTTGGATGTGGAAGTGAGAAATACTTCACAGCAGGTAAAACGGTATGGATACAAGGAAATTTTTTTCCCACATGGGAAAATGTAGTGATACATTGGGGGCTGTACTTTAGTTCATCAACAGAGTGTCCCTGCATTGCTTCATGAACTTCAGACTTGCAATAAATCCTTAATTATGTTACTTTCCCACTGAAAATCCTTTAGGCCACTTATTTCTGACCTTTCCACCCAATTCTGGTTAGTAGATTGCCTCAGTCCTTGGAGTATCATCGCTGCCCTGCTGCAGACATAGAAAGGGTGTGGCCGTCCGCCTTAGTTTTCTATTGCTGTGATAAAGCACGATGACCAAAAGCAACTTGGGGAGGAAAGAGTTTATTTCATCTTACAGTGTGTAGTCCATCATCCAGGGAAGTCAGGCCAGAAACTGGAGGCAGGAGCTGATGCAGAGGCCGTGGAGGAGTGCTGCTTACTGGCTTGTTCTCCATGGCTTGCTCAGCTTGCTTTCTTTCTTTTTTTCTTTTCTTTTTTTTTTTCCTTTTTGTTTTTTTGTTTTGTTTTGTTTTTGTTTTTTGAGACAGGGTTTCTCTGTGTAGCTTTGGAGCCTATCCTGGAACTCACTCTGTAGCCCAGGCTGGCCTCGAACTCACTGAGATCCACCTGCCTCTGCCTCCTGAGTGGTGGGATTAAAGGTGTGCGCCGCCGCCGCCGCCGCCGCCGCCGCCGCCACCGCCACCACCACCACCTGGCTCAGCCTGCTTTGTTATAGAACCCAGGAGCAACTAACCATGGGTAGCACCACCCACAGCAGGCTGGGCCCTCCCACATGCATCACTACCCCATAGACTTGCCTATAGGCCAATCCTACGGAGGCAGTTTTTAAATTAAGATTCCTTCTGCCCAGGTATGTTTAGGTTTGTGTCACTCTGACAGAAACTAATCAGAACACCATCTCTTCATAGCACTTGCTGTTTCGACAGATCACACACCACCTAGGGAGACTTCCAGAACTGTTACAAGGATGACCACACGAACTCAGTGTCCCTAGGGGAGTGGGTAGCCCCTCAGAAAGCTGCACATCTCTGGGCTGGCCACTTGCATACCACAGCACTGGCAATGGGCAGTGGGGGGAGGGGCGTGCCAGGTGTGAGCATGCCACACCCACAGGGCGATGGGAGGGACACATCAGGATGGGAGGGGCCACCTAGCTTGTATCGTGACAGCTATGGAGCCTTATTCTAGTCAGTCTTCTTTTCTGAGTTTCTGCTTCCTCCTTTATAAATAAGATTTTGCCATGATCAACACTTCTCAAAGCAAGTTCCTTAGCATACTCCATCTGGGGTATGTTAACAAATGCCTCTGAAGGAGGATTCTGTGGTCAAATGCACTTGGGCCATGATGCTCGCCACATCCCACTCTTGACCTTCCCAGGGCACATCAGCAGCCTCACAGCTTTGAGCAACCCTACAGTAAATAAACTTACTTATTGATATTTATACCAACCTTTCTCACACTTATTTCACCTTGGACTCCTTAGGGGGGGGGGATTATATATAAATTTAATTTCTTCCCTGAGTGCTGGTCTGACAATGACTGACTTCAGTCACATCTGAGGTCATCCCTCCTTCCTCTGAGTCCGTGGCCATGAACTTGCTGCTCCCACAGCACTTGCTGTTGCTCTGAATGGTAGCTCCTTAAGTTGATAGCAGGCCATCTGGCCTTGTGGAGGAAAAGCCTGCTGAAAGAGAGAGAGAGAGAGAGAGAGAGAGAGAGAGAGAGAGAGAGAGAGAGAGCGCATAGGCCTATTGACATCACAGTATAGAGACATGTGGGATGGGACACAGGGAGAAAGGGGATCTAAAGGTGCTGGGACACTGAATCCAGATGAGCCACTGGATTGGGGTCACAAAATAGGCATCACCAACAAGAAGGCAGGCATTCCGAGAGCTGGGAAAGGACTAGTGAACTGCAATCTTTCATTCCCAGTAGTACAGTGATCCTTCTGTAATTCAGAGCCAGGATAGTATGGAGGACTTCCACATTTGAATATTATCATCCAAAGAAGAGGTTTTGAAGCCACACGCGTGCCTCAGTTTATTCTACCGTAAAATGGGACTAATCCGCAGGCTTGCCCTGCTAAGCCTGAGCATGAGGGTTACATGATAGCTTGGGGACTAGTGACTGACATGCAGCAGGATCTCCACAGATGGCATGGTCATGATGGACTCTTACCAAGGTTCCGTTCTGACTCGGCAGTCTACTCATATGCCCCTAAGCATCTCCACCTCACAGGACCAAAATAAAGCTTGATTCCCCCAATACTTTTTCTCTTCCCTCAGCTTTCTCCATCTCTGTATGTCACCATACCCACCTGGAGCTCACTCGAGGAGTTAGAGGTGGTGTCTTCCACTCCCCTTTCACACCAGTCCACCTAGAGTTTCTGCAGTGTTCTCCCCCACATCCCTTTCCCATCCATCAGCTCCATTCTAGCTCCCTAGTCTGCACAAAGCTTCCTCATCTCTGGATGAAGGCAGCGGTCTCTAGAGTGACCGCTCTGCTTTTCTCTACAAGGGCTCTCTCAGTTGTAGCTTGAAGGACCTGTGATGAACGCACATATGGCACAGGAAATAAAGTGAGGCTTCTGACTGTGGCACTGGGGATGTCTGGCATCTATGGACACCTCCTCTTTCCCTCCACTACCTCCCCAGTGGGTCTTCTGTACTCTAGGCTCGTGGGTCTTGCTGTAGTAAACTGTAGGAAGATTTCCCACCATCAGGCCTCCATCCATGACCTCTTTATACGCCACTGATGCTCTTTCACAGGCAAATCTCAGCTGACAGCTTTCGTCTCTAGAGCTTTCCTGCACTATACCTCCTAGTGGGTCATCCCACAGGCTGTCTCACAGCTCCATTTTTAGGACCTTCACAACACTGTTCTCCAGTAGTAATTATCTCTTTATTTGTAGACATGTTTACTGTTCACCCATCTGCAAAGAGAATTCTCCAGGATTAGGTGCCAGCACCATTTGTGAGTATGGCAGACACTGACTTTATATGTGCTATATGAGTGGTTCTCTCCTCACCATACCTTCTATCTATTCTCAAGATAAAACACACTGACTAATAAGCAAATAAAATCATCCAGCAACTTTTATCAGATCAGGTCAGAGCTAGAACAATCACCCCATGCATGACTGTGCATGAGTTTTTAGACAACCAAGAAACCCGCCAACTCAGGCTGACAACACCCACCCAAGGCAGGATCTGTGGTCTGTACCAATACTCTGAGTACACCTTTGAGTCAGGGGGTTCTACTTGATAACCAATGAACTTTGAGGTAGTTGTCTGCAAAGCAGATAGTGTTTTCCATCCAGCTGGTGTCTGGTCCCTGGGTTCTGTGGGACATCCAGAATGCCCCGATCTGTATCATCCCTGAAGTATGGATTGACAACGGTATACAGAGGGAAACCATAAAGGAGTTCTTTCCCTGAGGAATGCTTATTAGAGGAGTAGCCAATGGTTACAACCATTTTGCTTCTCAGTGATCATTTGTCCCGACTGTCTGTTGCTGTTTCTGGGGGAAGCTAACATAAATGTTTATTGACAACACAGTCATCAAGAAAATAACGTTGCTGATTCATTGCCTTGCTCCGAAACCCTTTGTTTCTCCCTCTACTTCCTTCCTTCCTCTTTATAAAGGCACATTCTGAGAAAGAGCACATTTGGGGACCCACTTGATGTGACGTGCTGCTGGTTATCATTTCTTTCTCCACCACCTGCACACAGATCAGGACTCCCACAGGGGCAGGAGATCAACACTCTCTGTCCTCCAGACGACCACCCCTCTGGGGTCTCAGAGGAACAATGGACGTTTTGGGGTTTCTCAAGTGGGAAGCAAGTGGCACCATGGTGACTCTGACCCTGTTTGTGGCTCTCCTGGCTCTCCTGAAATGGTAAGTGCAGCCAACCCTAGGGAGCGTGGCATGGTTAGAACGTCGGCCCTGGAGCCTGTGGTGCCAGGTGGGGTGTGAGGGCATGTGTTTTTCTTCCTGTCTAATCTAGAGGGGGTTGGGTATTATCACAGCTTCAGAATTAAAAGCAAACAGCCAGGTTAATCTTTTGCTAAAATGCATGAGATTCAAGTGTCAGGAAATGCTGGTGATTCAGTGACTGAGAACGCGCGCTACACATAATTAAGTCTGAAAGAGATGGAAAAAGAAGAAAATTGGAAAGGCATTAGGTATGGCTGAAAGTGGTTCCTCAAGCCCTGTCATATCATCTCACCTTGCTTTTTGAAATCCTTTCTTCATGTTGGGTTTACAACGGATTCAGCCTCTTGGTTCACAGCACATTAAAGACATGGAAGCTCTTTGGCGAACAAACTGTGTAGCAAGCTGGTGACAGGGAACTCTGCAGGCTTAAGGACAAAGTGGCAGAATGAATTTCCTAAGGTTCTAGTACGTTAGAGAAGGGAATACGTTCCAAACGAGGTGCAAGGTGCAGCGCCCAGGAAGCTGGGAAGCCTGAAAGAATCTCGAATTTGAGCTACACAGTCTCTCCCCGGCGGGTTTGTTAATTCAACAGCAGATTTCTTAATCCGGCCCCAGTGACGACTGTAAAAGAAAGACCTCACAGTGAGCTACGTTTGTGTCTATCCAGCCTGTCAGTTACACTTCCTAGAGCTGCCCATGTATTCCCAACCACCTGGATTTAGATCTCTCCGGGTTTTAAGGGGAAAATGGAAAAAATAATAGAGTTGGAAGAGAGTTTCAATTTATGTTTCTAGTGGTAATAAAGCCTGCTGTAGATTAATAACTGGGAAGGCACTTTGAAAAACATCAAGCATTATGCAAATGTGAGGTATTATTCTTTTGGAATTTGCATAGCCCAAAGTGGAACGCACGTTTGATGTTCTCTGATGATGAAATGACTTCTCAGAAATTGGCTCTGAAACCCGGCTTCAATCCCAGCGCTCTTTTGCTTTTTAACTGGTTCAATTATTTTTTGAACTTTTCTGTCTCAACATGGCCTATCTGGCACTGAAACTAGCCACATGTGAAAACAAGAGCAAATACTTACCCCTTGCCCCCAAACCTCGTAAGCCACTTCAACGCACTTTTGTGCCCTGTAGAATCCAAAACAAAGCACATAACATGAAGTAGGTGCATAATAGATGTCAGCCACTATGACTCCAACCTACGTAACGAAACCGTGTTCGGGGGTGGGAAGGACAGCTCAGAGGAGGAGCACAGGAATAGCATGTGTGATGGCCTAGGTTTGAACCCTGCACTGCGAAAGAGAAGTCTTTAGTGGTTGGCTTTAGTGTGTTCTCATCTCTCATTAATGTTCTGATTGTGGGCCGGGGCTGTAGCTCAGTGCTTGCATACCGTTCACAAAGCCCCAGTGGGGCAGAATCCCTGGCACCACATAAAGACTGGGTATGGTGGCATAAATCTGTAATCCCCAAACTGGGGAGGTAGAGGCAGGAGGATGAGACGTTCAAGGCCATCCTTAAGCAACCCAGACTATGTAAGATCTTGTCTCAAAAAAGAAAAAAAGGAAATGCTTCATCAGCTGTGTTCTGTGGTGCTCAGAGCCTTACCCACCTGGGTCTCCCAGGTGGTCCTGCAGCATCAATGCCTCCCTGATACACATTGCTACATCCTCTCTCTGTGTCTTTTTCATTTCTGTATTCATTCTCAGCTCTGTGCCTGACATATAGCATGGCCTCAATAAATGTTTGATGAGCGAATGAGTGAGTTGCATATGTTACCATTACTCTGAAGACGGAAAGGGCCCATGTCCTGCTCGATAAGCTGCGTAGCTGGGTGTTCCCAATCAACTTTCTGCAGAGACTCAGGGACACACCATCCGGCAAGGCAGCTGCGTGTGTGTAATCTACTCCCAGGCCCTATTAATAACTAGGTTCAAAGACGCAGAGTGAAGATAGAGGCGCGGAGCACAGGTGGTGAATAGGAAGTAAGAGTTTAGCATCCATTTGTTATCACAGAAACATTTATCGACCTGTTAATGTGTGCCAGCATGGTGGGAGGTCTTAGTATAAGGTCGGAGGAACAGGAGATCTGGATCAAATGAGCCAAGGACAGGGCAACACGGCTGTGGCGGGGGTGGGGTGGGGGTTGAGCTCAATGTCTACAAAGGTGAAAATTGCTGGGGAGGAAGCAGTGGAGCACATGGCTGTGGCCATGGCTGTGACTATGGTACTCTTGTATGTGTGCCTCCACTCAGCTCAGTAACAATCATGTTTGGACCACCCATGTTCCTATTCCACGCAAGACGCTAGGCAGCCGTTAGAAGCCCCCAATTTGACTTTGGCAAGGCTTCCAACCCTCTGGCTACATTTCCCATGAGCATCTATATATATGCGTGTGTGTCTCTAGGGGAGGAGATCAAAGGCCAGGAATTTGAGGTAAAGAGAGACCCTCACAGTCATTTTGTACCCAAGAGGGTTTGTAAAGAGTGGTGTGTTCTAATGGGCTATCTACCAGGGGTATCCAACCTTTGGGTACTGGCGCACAACATAGTCATCTGTAAAGTTCATAGTTGAGAACTATGCAATTGAGTTACAAAAGAAAATCACACACATACAAAACTCATGTTTTAAGGAAGTTTAAGGACCGGTGGTGGCAGCACATGCCTTTAATCCCAGCACTCAGAATGTAGAGGCAGGCAGATCTCTCTGAGTTCAAGGCCAGTCTGGTTTACAGAGCTAGTTCCAGAACAGCCATGGCTGTTATTCAGTGAAACCCTGTCTTGAAAAAAAAAAAACCCCTAATAATAATAATAATAATAATAATAATAATAATAATAAAAGTTAAATTTAAGATTTTGTGTTGGACTGAATTTATGGATATCCTTGTCCATATGTGTCCTGTGGGATGTTGGTTGGATGCACCTAACTGACCTCCTTTAGGAGATCCCTCTGACAAGTTCAGGGGAGACCGAAATGGGTAGCCTAACTGCTGAGCAGATAAAGGCACCAGGGACCTGAGGTTGTGTCCTATCCCTTCAAGCCTGTGAGTCTCTCAAAGGTTTGTGCAGGATCTCCTTTCTCATTGCGATTCTGGAAGCATGGAGCTCGTGGCAGAGGCACTGCTAATGTTTGCTGAATGAGGTCAATCTGACAAGTCCATATTCATCAGCTCCAGATTCCCCGAGTGGCCTCTATTACTTCAGCCACTCCGTCTCCCCAGTCTCTCCCGACAGCCTGCGCATTGGTCACACTCGACTGGGCAGTGCCGCGAATGTCCCATGTTGCACACAGTCAGTCTGCTTGTTTAGAATACCCTTTCCTCTGTTCTGTCCTTCAACACTGAGCTCAGGGGTGTGTTCTTGGTGGGGCATCCCTCCAGGACACCGAGAAGCCCACCTCTGTCTGCTTTCTCCTTCACTCACAGTGCCTGGCACGTAGATATCCAATAATGCTGGCAGAAGGTCCCGAGTCTCTGCCAGTCCTTTCTCCCTTGGCCCTCTGTTAGACTTCAGGACCGCACAAAAGTCCAAACCTTCCACCATGAGCCTCACTTGCTTCCTGAAGACCTCATGTGTGCAGCGGGAGGCAGCTTGGTGCCTGCCTTTACAATTATTTCACCTTGTAGAGCAGAGACCACAAACTTAATAATAGGTAAACAATTATTAAGTATATGAATGGATTTGGGAGAAAGACAAAATAACTCCATTTTACTTAAAGGGAGACTGCTATAAACTAGGTGTGATTTTTTTTTTTTTTTTGATCATTTTCCCCAAACTGAACTGGTACCATTTTTCAATGATGTCCGTTTAAGTTGACTGATGCTTGGTTAAGTGGCATGATCTGGGGCATTGATAGGTCAGGGCTGCTTCACAAGGACTGGGGATGGATGGGGGGCATCAATTATGTTAGCAGCAAGGATATGAAGTTTATACTACAGTGACTAGCACACTGTATGTATGTGTGTGTGTGTGTGTGTGTGTGTGTGTGTGTGTGTGTGCGCACACTGGGTGCCTTCTTATATTGTTACCTACCTTATTTACTGAGACAGGGTCTTTCACTGAGCCTGGAGCCCAAAGATTCTGCCACACCTGTTTCTTCATGCTCCATTCTAGGGGTCCTAACGCAGGTCTTCATGCTGTACCCACTAAGCCATTGTCTCGTCCCCATTAGGTTACAAGCCACTTGTCATCTGGTGACATAGTTCACTGGTAAAGTGCTTGTGTAGCATGAACAAAACCCCGGGTTTCATACCCAGCACTGAGTGGGGGTGGGGGAAGACGTCATTTTTCTGAATAAAATTGTTTGAAATTCTTACTCCAAGAAGTAAGTTGAGTTGAATATTGCTTAAGGCACCCTTAAGTACAAGTGTGTTTCAACTTTCAAGCAATGCCTCAGGTCTGGCAGCTGGATTCCTGGGGTAGATAAAGATTTCTTTATCCTGTTAGAAAGAGTGTGAGGAAAAAGCCCAACTATTATTAATAGGCTTCTTTCAGTGGTGGGGTTAGGGGAGATTTTTTTCTTCTTTTAGCCTTTCTGTAGCTTTCCTATTTCTTTAAGGAGTGTGAATACTTAACAACAACAACAACAACAACAAAGTAATTTTGCTTTAAAAAAAAAAGTGGGAAATTGCTCCTTTCAACAAGTACAGGGGGACCCAGGAAGCAGCTGTGTTCCTTGGGCACGGAGGTTTGGAACCTGAGGTGTCAGTCTTGTGTGGGGAATTGGAAGGGTGGTGTGATCAGCACAGAAGGCCATATGAAGACGGCAGAGCATAAGCCCTCATGGTGAACACGGTGAGGTCGCAGGGTCTCTCTTGGGAAGGTGGAAAGGCTTTTAACGCCAGGCTGTGCTTAAAGCTCTGGCTTTAGGCTGCAGAGGTATGACCTGGTTCAACATTTACACAGGAATCTGAGTGAGGTGGTGTGCTGATAAATGCTTCTAAGCCTAGTTTAAATTTGAGGATTATTAGGACTTGAGATTATCGTGGAAAACCCCACCCCTGTGCTCAGAAGTTTCTCAGAAGAGAGCTTGCTTTCTGTATGAGAGAATGAGTTCCAATCCTAGAGCCTTATCTCCTGCCAGGACATATTTAAGATAAACCACTGGGGTAGAATGTGGGTGCCAGATAAGAAACCCAGAGCACAGCAGAGCAAGAAAAGCATTTCAGTCAACCCTCCATATGCTCAGGTCTGTATTCACACATTCAACCAACCTCAGATTAAAATACGAAAACAAAATAAAACGAATATGGTAGAAATTAAAAGAAAAAAAAAAAAAGGGCTGGAGAGATGGCCCAGGGGCTGAGAGCACTGGCTGCTCTTCCAGAGGACCTGAGTTCAATTCCCAGCACCCACATGGCAGCTCACAACTGTCTGTAACTCTAGTTCCAGGGGATCTGACACCCTCACACAGACATACATGTAGGAAAAACACCAATGCATGTAAAAATAAATAAATCTTAAAAAAATACTAAAAACCACAATTTTGACTTCGCCACATGCAGACGTACACTGGATCTACCAGCACAAAGCAGCGCTGTGGCACCTCCTGCCATGTCACAGCTCCTCGGCCTCTGCCCATCGCTAGACTGAACTTTGCCTGCCTGGTACGTCATTGGCATGTGGTGGCGCTGGGTCTACGATGCTTGCACCTGTATTGAACATGTGCAGACTTTGCCTTGCTATCATTCCCTAAACAACAGAGCCCAGCATTTGCTTCACATGTTCGTTCATCGTACCGTCTATTATAAGTCGTCTAGAGGCCAGACGGTGGTGGCGCACGCCTTTAATCCCAGCACTCGGAAGGCAGAGCCAGGCGGATCTCTGTGAGACGAGGCCAGCTTGGTCTATAGAGTGAGCTCCAGGACAGGCACCAAAACTATGCAGAGAAACCCTGTCTTGAAAAAAAAAAAAAAAAAAAAGTCGTCTAGAGGTGATTTAGAGCACAAAGGAGGATGTGTGTGTATACAAAGCCTGAATCAGTTTCAGTAAGGGACTAGAGGATCTTGTGTTTTGATGTCTGTTGGGGGTCTTGGAAATTAGGCCATGTGGATACCTGGCCAAGGGGCACTTGTGTTTCCTGATATAATCAGAGGTAGAAGGACAAAGTGGCCAGGATCACAAAGTCAGCATTCACAGACCCAAGGTCGGTTTGGTCGCCATTCCCAGTTTTTTGTTCCTAACCATATTTGGAGTGTCAGCGCTAAGCCCGCCCTTCTTGGAGATTTATAGAAGATCAAAGGTCCTGGAAAATTCTGCAGGAGAGAAGCCTATTCAACTTCATTTACTCCGGCATTCCCACATTTATTCGATGGAGTAATGGTGTACGCAGCCACGGTGGGAGGGAAAGACAAGCCCTTCCCCTGGGAAAGACAGCTTGCTGCATCTTTGGGCTGGTAAAAAGTGAAGATTGCTGCAGAGAGACTGAGAGGTTGAAGTTACCCTTTTTTTAGACCCTCGGGTTCCAAGGGTGGATGTATTGCTCCCCACAGGACAGGAAAGCTATGGAGTCTAGAGGCAGAATTAGGGCCCGCAATGAGTTCTGGCTCAAAGTTCAACATCAGAGGTACAGCAAGCAGCACATTGGCTCAGTCAGGAGGCAGGGATGCTGCTCTGGGAGTGTGTGAGCGCCCCTGCCACCCATCAGGGATGCTACTAAAACACATGGGCACGGTGTAGGCAGCCACAAAGATGGCCACAGAACCTTCTGGACCTGGATGGCTTTGACATTGTTCAGTGTAGGTCTATGTGGACCTACATACTGCTCCTGAAAAAGTGGCTAAACCCCGAATTATCCACAAATGGTGATTCTTCCTCTTGTCCAGACCCCCCTACTCATTCTAAGTGGCAGCCCCTGGGCCTGACAGAGTGCTCCAGAAGCCTGGAAATACACCCCAGAAGCAGTGTGGGGCCCTCACTGGAGCTTTGTGAATGACTCTTGTTTCTCCTTTCCCAGCCCCAGTCCTTCAGCCTTTGCTTTTGCTTTAATTTTTCCCTTTTTGTTCATGCGTGTTTTGTGCATAAATCTACCACCTGCATGCAGTACCTGAGGAGGCCAGAAGAGGGAGTCAGATTCCCTGGGACTTGAGTTACAGAAGGTTGGGAGTGGCCATATGGGTGCTGGAGATTGAATCACAGTCCTTTAGAAGAGCAGCCAGTGCTCTTAACAACTGATGCATCTCTGAAGCCTTTAGCCTTTGTTTTTATTGTTGCTGTTTTTGTTTTATTTGTTTGTTTTTTGAGACAGGGTCTCACTACATAAACCTAGCTGGCCTAGAACTTGCTATTAGATCAAGTTGACCTCAGACTCATACACATCCCCCTGCCTTTGCCTCCTGAGTGCTGGGATTATCAGCATATACTGTGCCTGACATGTTTTTGGTTTTTGACATGGGGTCTCATATAGCTCATGCCTGACTCTAATTCACTATGTAGTCAAGAATGACCTGAAACTTCTGATCCTCCTGCCTCTGTCTTTTGAGGCATGACAGCCACGTACCACTATGCCCAGCTTTGTATAGTCTTGGGGATCAAACCTAAGACCTCCTGTGTGCTAAGTAAGCACTCTATCAGCCGAGCTATGTCTCCAGCCCTGTCAGCCTTTCTTAGCCACCCGCCAGTCAGACATGACTTTGCCAGCAGATGGGCCTTTGCTGATGCTTGAAACGCAGGGGGGAACAGAGTGTGCAGTTTAGGAGAGGGAGACTATTTCAGGTGAGGCAGGAGCTCAGGCAAAGGCCCATTAGAGTTGGTAACATTCAGTGGAACAGCACATTAAGAGTGTGAATAATGGGCAGTTTAGAAATACATTTCAAAGGCCGTGGATAATTTCCAGTGCCTCGGAGCTCCCAGAGAAGGATGCACGCTGCTCCGCCCTTTGCTTTTTTGCATTTTTGCCTGGGATACAATGGATACTTCAGTTTAATAAGGCGCTGATGAGTGTGGAGATAAAAACCATGCCTGCTTATGAAAACTAGGTCTGCACTTCCTTGAGGACTATTTTCCACAGAATATTACTGGTTCTTTGTTTTGTTTTGTTTTCTCTTTTCAATAGTCATGCACAACGTCTCTGTCCTTCTTCTCACTTTATTGATTTTCCAGAACAAGAGTACGAGGTGTGACTGTAAAGCAACGTGACTGATTATTTTAGCATACGCACCAGAACTTATACAGCCAGATGTATTTTATGACCTTCAAAGGCATTTTCCTGGTAGGCTGAGCCCTCACTGCAGATCCACCATGATCAGAAACTGTGTCCTTAGGACTCGGCTACGGGGAAGGCACAAGGTGTCTAGATGCGGGCTCTGGGAAGCCCTCGGGCAAAGCATCTTTTTGAGAGTGGATTGGTCCTTAAAAATAGCTTCCAATTTGGCAAATAGGTGATTAAACTGGCTAATAGTATTTGCAATCCGAATAAAAGGTGATTATAAACAATAAAGCTTCCGGGCACTATTTGCTCATGGAGGCAAATGAACCAGTTGTGGAAGACTTTGAATTCTGTGGGAGGGCCAAATTCACTGGGCGGATGATTTTTGTTTTTTCTGTTTTTTTTTTTTTTTTTTTATTTTTTTGAGACAGGGTTTTTTTGTGTAGCTTTGGAGCCTGTCCTGGAACTCGCTCTGTAGCCCAGGCTGGTCTTGAACTCACAGAGATCTGCCTGCTTCTGCCTCCCGAGTGCTGGGATTAAAGGTGTGTGCCACCACCGCCCTTACGGTCATTCCTTCTCTCTGTGTGTCTGTTTGTACATGTATGTGCACATTAGCATGTGTGTGTGCACACATGTGGGTATAGAGGCCAAAGGTCAAAATCAGGTGTTTTCCTCAGTTGCTTCTCTACCTTCATTAAAAGGAAAATTATGTGTATGTACATGTGTCTGGGTGGGAGTGGCAGGTGCCCTTAGAGGCCAGAAGAGGACATTGGAGTCCCTGGAACCAGAGTTACAGGCAGCTGTGAGACTCTAGATGTGGGTGCTGGGAACAAAACTGGGGTCCCCTGCAAGAGCAATACATGCTCCTAGCTGTTGAGCCATCTCTCCGGCCTTTCCAGCTTTTTTTCTTTTGAGACACAGACACTCACTGAACCTGGAGCTCACCGACTGGGTAGACTGGCTATCAGGAAGTACCAGGGGTTCCCCTATCTCTGCTTCTTCCCTCAGTGCTGGGGTTATAGGTGTCTCCTGGCATGTTGACTTTTTACATGCATGCTGGGGATCTGAATTCAGGTCTTCATGCTGTGTGGGATGCACTTTACTGAGTGCAATTTCCCACCCCTCCTTTCCTTATCCCGGAAGGAGCTTGGGCCCCTCGTAGCATCCAGTCTTGGAGCAGGGGTATCAGTTGCTTTTAGGCTGTCTGACTACAGCATTGAAGGGAGGGGAGGTTTATTTTGATTTGTGGCTCATCCATCCTGGTGGCCATATGGGCATCTGACTCCATGGTGATAGGGGCTTGCTGCATGGCTACTTCACACCTTGGTGGATCAGTAAGCTGAAACTCAGGCCAGAATCTGAAGTGGCTATCACCTTCAATGCTCACCCTCCAGCAACCTACTTCGGTTAGCTAGGCCATCGTCCTGAAGAGTCCACAAGTATCCAGAACAATGCCATCACTGGGGACCAAGGATTCAAACACACCAGCGGCGGGAGCCATTTCACATCAAAAGCACAACAGGCAGAGACGAAACAAGAATCTCAGAATCTCACTTCTTCCATCAGCAAAGCCAGTTTTATGTCTGTGCCTCACTGGGCTACTCGGGGACCTGTGTGGTGTTTGCTTAGGAGGAAGCGGAATTGGCTTTCCCAGAAATAGAGCTACTGAGTGTCCCCTTTCCTTGTCCCCAGATACCCCCAAGAACAAACAAATAGGCTATCCTTTGCCATTTAAGGGAAGCACTCATCTCTGGGGACCCTGGTAGCCTTTCAGGGACTTGTTCCTCATGGCAGGGATAACTTGTACGGAAAGTGTCTTTTGGGAGCTGAAGACAAAGGGCAGATGCTCATGTGGTCATTGGCTCGTATTTCAGTTATGGGGCGGGGCGCTCGCGACTCCTGGTACATCAGAAACGTGTGATGTTGTACAACTTTCTGGTAGGAGGGCTGAGAAGGACTACGGGGCATTTTTGGTTTGTCACCAACCTAGGCAGAGTCCAGCTCCCGGCCATACTGATGAGCTATCTCACCCCTCCTAGAGAGCCTCACACAAAGACATGCTTCTGAAGTTTCATCTCTATGGAGTCCCAGCTCCTGAACGAAGAGTCCCAGAAGGAGGCTGCCTCCCTTTTTTTTCAAAGTATTTGGGAAAATGGTGTCAGAGATGATTCAAAAAGCTAAGCCAACCTCCTAGAAGTAATGGCTTCTCCTCTACCAAAATCCTACTTCCTGAGGATAGCACAGACGTCCTGGGAAAAGAGCCAGAGAGCGCCAACATTGCGCCATAACACATCAGCAGCTGTCTCCACCTTCTGATCAGAGAGTACCCTAAACTCTTCCCTGTGGTTCTCTTCTGCCTGCCACACAGCACCCTCCTCTCCTCCATAAGCCCTGCTGCCAGAATGCCTCCCCTGGCTGTTACACTCTACCCACCCTTCAAAAGCCTGCCTCGGTGTTCTTTTTCCACGAAGGACCCTTTGACCAGGCCAGTATGCAATGAGCCTTGTCTTTCTGCCCCGTTCGCTCTAGATGCTAGGCATTATTTTGTTGCACATGCCTATCCTGTCTTCCTGGCTGTATGCCCTGAGGGAAGCATCTGAGTTAAAGCCACAAGTGCCTCATCGCTGCTCAGTAAATATCAATCACCGTTATGATGCCCAACTAACTGCTACAGCACCATTGCTTCATGGGATACTGTTACAGAGATGGCCGGATGTACACTTGCATACGCAAGGGAGGGTGGGATGGGTTTCCTTCCTTTGTGCCCACTAATGCCACTGTATTTTCAGCACCTGGCAGAACGCCTTGCTTGTGACTTCTACTTGAAAGAGTAAATAAATTCTCTGTTCATTCAAGCATTGAATGCCAGAGGTTTTCTGGACTGTGTACTGGTCTGCCTTGTGGGTATGCTGTAGGTAGTCATCCCATGAACTCAGGGAGGTAAAGCATTAGAAATGAGAGAACAAGACCAGGAAAGATGGGATGGGATGGAATCCATATGTGGTAGAGCATCCCGACCCCCTGGGAGGGAAGAAGGGGCACATGGCCACCTGTAGAGAGGGAACAAAGAGCAGACATTGCTCCATATTGTCCTATTGATCACCAGCCCTGGTAAGTGTAGAGCGACGGCATCTAAACTCTTCCCCAACATCCGCTGTTGATATGATTGTCCCCATAGGTCCAGGGCTCTGCTGTCCCCACCACAGTGTGTATTTATGTAGCGATTGATTGATCTCTCCCATTGTAATTATTCAGCTACAAGCCAATTGGAAGCCCTGCCAAGGAGCAGAACTGATCAATGAGATAGCCAGCATCTGTGGGCCAAGTTATCATTCCGCTCCAGAGCAAAAAGTCTTGACATTTTAGCTAACCTGCACCCCCCTATTGTCAATGAATGCACAGTTTACATCAGGCTCCCGATTTGTGGGAAATACCCCACACACCACTCTTCCACCTTCACAAATGAATAGGCAACGGGCCACAGGCTGCAGAGCTTTGAGGAGGGCTCTAATCAGTTGCACACCTTAACCCTTGCTGACCACACAGACAACGGGCACTTTAGTAACCACATCCCCGACAGAAGGGACTGTGGAGGTCGAGGGTGGAAAGCTCTCAGGAATAGTGTCGTGCTCTGGGAAGCAGCCAGACCTTTCATTTAGGGACCAACAATTTCCTGCAGAGCGACGTCGGGCAGGTCACATTTCCTTTCTTGTTTCCTGTGGGTAAGAGAAGGTCAACAGCCTCCACTTCTCTGCACACACACACACTTTCCACCTCGTCACTCACTGGCTCTCTGGGACTCTGTCTTGTCTTTTTTTCCTGTCTCTCATCCCTACAGACAGTCATTAATC
>CABHPQ010163988.1:2826-20258 GCA_902168405.1 Peromyscus aztecus
TCTCTCTCTCTCTCTCTCTCTCTCTCTCTCTCTCTCTCTCTCTCTCTGTGTGTGTGTGTGTGTGTGTGTGTGTGTGTGTGTGTGTGTGTGTGTTCTCCCTTTCTGTCACTTATAATGGTCCCTCATTCAGACTGAGTCCACTCAGGTTCAGGATGGTCTCATCTGGGCAGCCTTAACCTTCATCAGACCTTCAAAGACTCTTATTCCAAATATGATTGTATTATGAGGTTCCAGGGTTTAGGGATTGGACACATCTTTTTGGAGGACACTATTCATTCCCTACATACTCTGTCAGTAGACTGCAGTCTACTAGATACAAATACTGATCACTGTTTCCTGTTGAAGTACAGCTAGGGTGGGGCCATGAAGCCTGTTCTAGCTGCAGTGTGCCCTCAGCCCTCAACAGCCCACGTTCATTCTTTCCTCAATGTTCTTCTCAATTTATCTATCCGAGTTACAATAACAATCTAGTGATCCCATAGATCACAGCCATCCTCTCCAACCCCACTTGTTCCTCAGACATCTGCATTTCTACAAATTCATATTTAGTTACAGAGGGTGTTGCAAAGAATATGAGCTTCAGATCCACATACAGCTCTGTCATGTGACCTTGGGAGAAGTATCCACTCTCTCTAAGGCTCAATCTGCTTGTCTATGTAGTAAGACTTGCCATAGAATGAATGCTCCTATGTGTAAAGCTCCCAGCTTGGTATCTTACTCCTTATCTACAGAAAGAGTCAAGTCAACGCTAGAAGTACTGGTGTTCTTCCAAGGGATACATTATATGTGTGCTGTATAATCCAGGCATGACATGATAAAAAACTTTGTAGGAATTTTCCTGAAGACAGAGAAAAAACATCATTACTCTTAAAGAAGCCACAAGTGGATTTTCCTGTTTTGAAATTCTGAGCAGAAGAAGATTTAGAAATGTCCTTGAATGAGGATGCATGGATCAGAGCTCTTTTTGTGTCTAGGAAGGCTTGCACGTTTACCGTTACTGATGATGGGGATTCATCCTAATTTAGTACATCTTTCTAAAGGAAAATACCTGCCCACAACAACCTTCTCTCCTCTTGCAGCTTGAACAGCTCCCTGGCTATTCTTTTAGATAATCTTCTAATTTCCCACATAATGGCTAATCATCCAGTCACTCTTTAGCAAGTTTCTGTTGTTTTGAGTTGTAGCATTTTAGTTTGGCTGAAAAAAAAATCTGCAGGTCTAACTTGGCCATAGAAAATTCATGTACTGTCGAATTCAAAATGATCTCTTTGGGTTTTTCTGGCACAGTTTGACGACTGATCACAATGAGGTTCCAAGAGCATTGCAGGGTGCCTATGGAGTTTTCTGAGCCATGAGAAGAATTGACAATGACCAGGCTTGTTTAGATGATAAATATATTTCCTTTCCTGCTAATTTCATGGGAAGGACAAATTTGCATATTGTTTATAAAATAAAGCTCATAGATTGTCATCCTGAATCATAAATCATGTTGAGAAGCCAATTACTCTATTCCCTGATCTTACTAGATAGCAAAATGCCAGCACTTTCTAGAACCATCTTAGTTGCACTCATTTGAGTGTTTGTGTGTGTGTGTGTGTGTGTGTATGTGTGTGTGTGTACATATTTGTGTAGGTACATGTGTACAAGTACAGGCACATGAAGGTCAAAGGTCATTCCTCAAGCACTATCACTTTGGGGTATGTATGCAAGAGACCCTGTCTGAAACATGTCAAGTAGGCTAGGTTGACTGGCCAGTGAGTTCTAGAGATCAGTTTGTGTATCCCAGTGTGTCCCCAGCACTAGGATAACAAGAGCATGCTGCCATGCCCAGCTTCTTTAACATGGCTTCTGGAGATTGAACTAAGGTTCTCATGGTTGCTATCTCTTAACTCTTGCATCTATGTCTAAACCAAGGTATGTTTTGCCCACCAGCAGCCTGTGTGGCTAATAAACTTTATTTAGATAATATAGTACATGTTTTTGTTGTTTTTAGCGGTGCTTTCTGATTCAAAATAGCTCCTACCACTCTGTGTCCTGCTTCTTTCATTTATACTGTTGCTTGGTTCCTAAGTTCATGTGAACTGGTTATCATTGAAGAAACTTAGCAGTTTAACTGGAAAATACCCGAGTGTTGGCTAACGGGTCCAGTTAGGGTTACTAATAATTCCCCGTCTGCTAGGCACGCCCTTCTGGAGCTGTCTCTGTCATTCTGACTCAGAGATCAGGCTTCAAGCTTACCCAGCTAGTTAACTATCCCGTTGGTTCCAAGAACCACAAGCTAAATTTCATTAAATTGTGACACTTTGATATTTCCTAAATGGTGGCATTTTGGTATTGTGCTATTAAAAAAAAAAGTGTACTCGGTATTTCCCCTCATTGAAATCTTTAATTTTTTTTATTAAGCATTTTAAATAAAAGTTCATCTGGCCCAATAAACCCAGAACAAAATTAAAAATGTACCTAAGAACTTGTTTAAACACCATAGGCAACACCAAACTCACATTTAAGTCTTTCCCCATTAGGATTGGCCAATAAATTCTACAGGCCTACCCTAACTACAGGTGGACCTTTCTGTTAGTATTTGTGCTGGCCAGTGAAAATCACTCACGACTCTCTGAGCTTCTCTGATGCATTTTCACTTTGACCCTTGGTCAGAATGATGCCCCTGAAACATTTTAGCACTCCTCTGGAGACTTCTCAGCCAGATAGATGTTCCATAGACTAAGGTTTTGCTGCTCAAACATATTGGGCCGACTCTGAACACAAACACACACACATACACACACAGAGAGGGAGAGAGACACACACACACAGAGTATAGTATGCATATATGTATATTATATATCATATATATATTAAAATATCCCAAATCTTGCAGTTCTTTATACACTGTATAAGATTCATGGGTCTTTAGTATGTTCTGAGAAGAGCTGGAGAGACACATCATTTCCTAAACTCATTTATATATCCAGTTCCTTTTGCACAAAGCATCTCTTTGTTTGTACTTCAAGGCACATACTTTGAGAAAGGCTAATACCAGCTCCTGGGCAGAATTTGTGACAAATCCTGGCTACTTGAGCATCATCCCAGTGACTAAGCCACCTCAAATGATTACCAGACTTTCATGGGACCTTGACTGCGTTTCAGAACTGCTATAAACCACTGATGTTTCATCCGTTAAGCAACTAGTTTGAGTTTTCTTATAGTTTGAATATTCTTTGATTTGCCCCCAGAGATTTGTAATATTATATTCATTTGTTTCACCAAATGAACAAAGTGGAAGTGGAAAAAAATACTATTCTATAGAAGAGAATTCCAGGGATTCCACACCAACCTTACTACAAAGATACCGTTATGGCTCAATGCAAAAGACCTATGATTTCCCCAAGACCTCCGCATTTTCCATAAGTGGCATTCAAGTCTTTACGTGTTAAGACTGACAGTAGCATGCTTCATCTACCAAGGTCCTTTGTAGAATGTCCTTGGAACTATTCAATTTTCACTTCTGAGGAAGCTGAGAGCCACTTAGTGGCTTTGCTGCTCAGTCCCTTAATACTAGGAGAAGGAGATCTGAAGTTAGGATCTCCATGGGCTACCAATTTATCCACGTAGTAATGTTTTCCTTTGCCATAGTGAAGGACAGAGACAGCAGCCTTAACTCCACTCTCTTCTCTCCTGTGAGTTTTCCCCTTCTGAATTCTCATATCATCTCTGGAATCATCAATGCCCTGGCCACACCAACCCCACCACATTCTTCTAATGATTCAGAAAGAAGTGGAAACTGTTTCCACACGTCATAAACCAGGTCACCACTACCCCTGGCAGTATAGGACCCTGAAATCTAAGAAAAAGAATATATCCATATTTCTATTTGTTTCTCAACCTATGAAGAATGGATATGTGGGTTTGTTTGTTTTTTGTTTTGTTTTGTTTTGATTTTGATTTGTTTGGTTTTTGGTTGTGAATGAGAACAGAAAGTTGTCTGGAAATGACCAATTAGGTAATGAAGTTGTAACACACCGAAAATGAAAATTAATTACCATTAAGCAACACACTTAGCAGTTTAGTCTCAGTCCAGAGGCAGACATGAGCTTTGGCTTTCGGGTGACAATCTACTCAAGAATCCAATGTTTGCTGTTGTGTATTTCAATGACTCTAGAGAGCTAGAGCTACTCTGGATGTTCCTGAAGAGAAACAGGCAACACTTGGGGGTAGGTGAAAAGACCATCTGGTGAAATTATAACTTATTTTTCTGGCAAAGTTTGATGGAAATGAAAAACAAAACAAAACAAAAGTGTTAATCCATATCCCTTAGCTGTAAAAGATGAAACTCAACTCAAACCAGCTCTTAAGCCAAAGAGTTTTGTATTTGTCTGGGAAGGCTAAGCTGGACAACTGCTTTCTGTTTGGTGAGATCTGGGGCCAGCTATAATATCTCTCTATCTCTATCTCTCTATCTCTCTTTCTCTCTCTCTCTCTCTCTCTCTCTCTCTCTCTCTCTCTCTCTCTCTCTCTCTCTCTCTCTCTCCATCCCTACCTCCTTCCTTTCTTCCCTTCCTCCCTTTCTTTCCACCTCTCTCTCAGAAAACTTGGCAGTATACTAGCCCACTGGGTCAATGAATAGAACTATGAGTCACCTTAGGAAGGAGTACTTGGTGACAGGAAATCTTGGCCAATGACAGGCAGTCAACAGTCTTGAGTTTAACATTTTTCTTTGCATTCTGACTTGACCTGTGCATAGCAGTTTTCATACCCGGGGCTGCTGCCTGGAACCTCTGCTGCCTGCTGATAGGTTACCCTCTCTCCATCCTTATCTCCTCCATAGACAGGTGCTAGAGCCCCATCTATTATGAGAGGACATTCACCAGTTACTCCTTGTCTCAGGCCCTGTTGGCTTCCCGTGGGAAGCCATCTCAGTAGAAAGCATGTTCGTGTATGATTGTTGGTCCTGGACTCTTCACCCAGTGAAGACAGGGATCTGCTTCATTAGCCGACAACTAGTACAGTGTCTGCACTGCATACAAAGTGAAAAACTGAAAGTAAAATAAACCCAAAGAAAGAGAAAACCTCTGTTTCTTTGGTCTTTCATCAGATTGAGAAAAGCAAGGTGAGGCTTAGCATTCCCGGCTCACACAATGTACTTTGACAGAAATTGAGAATGTATTGAGCTGGAGTTGGGGGCAGGAGGCCAGGGACTTGGCTTCATATACCTCGCCAGTTCTTCCCACTTTCCCAAAAATATTTTGACGGTATTATATATGACCGGACAGCATAACATCAAACAAATATTCATGGTGTTGTCTATGACATTCTTAATTTGTGAGAAGTGAACACATTATCTGCTTTTCTACTTTTACTAGAAATATATTCTATATTGCCTGTTATCTACAGATTTTCTATCATATATATAATAAGTAACATATATAAAGACATAATATATAAAACAAATGAATCTCTAATACATTTATAGAAGATTCTGGACTGAGAGAAAATGGATTCATCTTGGCCAAAAGTAAAAAGGGGGCAGGCAAGTCATACAATACTCTCATAAGAGTCCGTGGCAGTGGTTCTCAACACCATGGGGGTCAAACAACCTTTTCACAGGGGTGGCATATCAGAAGTTTATATTACAATTCATAATAGTAGCAAAATTACAGTTTTGAAGTAGCAATGAAAGAATTCTATGGTTGGAGTTCACTACAACGGGAGGAACTGTTTTAAAGGGTTGCAGCATTAGGAAGGTTGAGAACCACTGGTCTACAAAGTTAGAAACAGAGAAGTGGAAAGACACAATGGAGAGAAGAACCAGGAGAAGGACAGAGAACCACTTCATCCTGATGGGTTCTAAGGGTGAGGGTGGAAATAAACACCTGAGCCTGGGGTAGATGAACCGGGAGTTTATGCAGTTACTCACAAGTAGGAATGTTTCTTTTTCCCTTTGCTCTTACTGAGGTTTGACTCTGAGGTCTCAGTAAATCCACCCTTAACCACTGTACCTTGGCTGAAAGGGCTGTCTCCATAACCATGCGGAATTCGGCTGTCTAAAGAACTCAGCCCCTTCTAATACACACTTAGCTCTCAAAACATAGAAGCACTTTTAATCTCTCTCCGAATGTGGGCTCACACTGGTGGTGAAAGCCATGTCACAGCATGCTCTGGAGAAAGGCGGCAGATATCCACAGTCATGCATAGTAGCCTGGCCACTTTGTGTGACTCTCATTTCTGAACCAGCCCTTCTCAGGTAATCAAGTCCAGTGTTCTTGCACTTAAAGTCATTAGCAGCCTGTCACCTTTACCTCCAGCTCACCAGTTCTTTACTGTGAGCCATATTCATGCTATTCCGTCCACTAAATGTTCAATTCCAACTCACTTTGGAAAATGTTAGTAATTCTTAAAAAAAACAATGTATAGGTCCTAAGACTTAAGTAAAATAGCTTACTTATTTTTATACTCCTGGAAATAACTGATAGAATAAAAGATCATGAAATGAATAGTTAAGTACCAAAACATCTTAATACTTCCAAAGACTTGCTGATACCACAGGCGCCGAGAGAATCCAAGATGATTTTGTTCTACTGTAACGCTTGAGAAAATAGCGCCAACGTGCCTTCTGCTCCAGGGGACGTGCACTTCCTTGAGTCCCAGTGGCCTCCGTCTGTGGTCCTCCACTGCATCTTCATTTAAGAAAGAAATATCATAGAGATGGGATGCCTTTGTCTTCATCAGTAAGTCTGCCAAGAGGATTTCTAAACTTTTCAGTATCTCTGTTAGCACAAAAGAACAACTTGATACTTCAGTAAATACTCTCGCTCCTTCAAGAATTTAGAAATTTCTAAAAGACCAAAAAGCTTTGAATTACTTTCATCATTTGTCACCATTCTGACATTTCAAATGGATCCTAATGTTTAATTTAATTTGTATTGGGGATTTCTACACTGACTGACCATATTTTCTCTGTAAAGTGGTTTTGGAAATCGTCACTACTGGAATTTAATTACACAGACATATTTTTCCAATAAGAACTTGTTCAGTTTGGGCCATAGAGATGCCTCGGGTCAGAGCAAGAGGCTCTATGAAAACTAAGGTACATAAACCAGTTATGAATGCTCCTTGTGAGGCTCAGTTGTATACAGACACACTCACAAAATGCCAAGAGGTTCAATCAGCTCTGTCACATGACTCTAGGACTAGAATGAACTTCTGACGTCTTGTGTCACAACTTCTGACATTCTGTTTCACAGTGATATCCAGAGAGGTTGAAAGTCTTAGTCATAGAGATGCTTAATGGCAGAGGCAGGACCAAGTTCCAGACACTGACACTAAACAGAAGCATTATGCTTGCTTTACGAGCCATCTCGTGAAGTCTGTTCTTTCATTCCCAGCGAGGCCTGGGGACTAAACTATGAAATAAGGCAAACACTTACCCTATCCTCATAAAGCTTATATTCAAGTGAATGAGATAGGTTGTCACCATCATTGTTGATGTCATCATCATCACAAAGTTGGACAACTGAAATAAAGAAACCAATGAAGGACAGAGAAAATAATAGGAAGTGGCTGTCTGGGTTCTCTGAAGGAACAGTGTGTGTGTGTGTGTGTGTGTGTGTGTGTGTGTGTGTGTGTGTGTGCGCGCGTGCGTGTATGTGTGATTAAAAAGGGATTTACTGAAGTGGCTTGCTCAATTGGATGGCTATCTGCATGCAGGAGAGCCAGAGAGCTCATAGCTGTTCGGTCCAAGAAACTGGAAGCCTCAAAACAAGAGAAACCAATGATGTAGCCCCTGTATGAGATTGAAATCCGGGGAATGCCCTGAAAAGTAATTGGTATGAGTTTTCACTGAAAGACTGAAGGAGCTAAGTTCTTCCAGGTAGCAGCAGTAATTGTTCTTATCTGCAAGAGTAGAGCTTGCACACAGACTGGCTTTCTCTGCTCAGATTCCATCCATGATTCCCTATTAAATGACGCTATGTACCTTCAGGGTAAGCTTCTTTCCTTGGTTGCTCTCCCCACATGTCAATCCTCTATGGAAACACACACACACACACACACACACACACACACACACACACACACACACATGCACACAGGCATTTCCCTAATCTTCTAAGCATCTCTCAGTCCAGTCAAGATGGCAATTCAGATTAACCATGACAACCCCCTTTAGGAACAACAGTTACCTACCTAACAGTCGCTTCCACTTTTGATGGAGGTGACATTTAGGTTCATAGAGTTGAAGGATGAAGATGAGAAAGTCACAGGAGGCATTTTGAAAGGCACAAGCAGCAGCAGCAGCTTGTAGGCACTTAGAGGAAATTTCGGTGTTGTTGAGTCTGAGGTCAGTCTAGGTTCTCTTTTGAGAAGGAATGTGTTTATAACATCTACCTGTTTGATCTCCATTTTGTTTGGTCAGTTTCTTTTTCTGCTCATGTAACGCTTGTTTGTTTGTTTGTTTGTTTAACTTTTCCTTCCAGAACTGGGGATTGAACCAAGGGCATCACATTGGCCAGGCAAATGCTTTTCCATTTAACTATATCTCCAGATCTCTATTTTTTTTTCTTCTTTTAATTTGAGAAAGGGTCTCACTAATTTACACAACTGGCCTTGAAGTCACTCTGTAGCCCAGGCATTCATTGAACTTTAAATCCTCCTGCCTCAGCCTCCCAACAGATCTAGCACATACAATGCTTCTTATACCATAGGAACAAGCTTTCTATTATTTAGACTGGGAATCACACTCCTACCCATCTTCTCCCCTCCTCACAGCATGAGGAGGCTTAGGTTTCATTACTAGCCCTGCTTAAGGGCTTGACTCCTTCCGAAATTAACTGAGGGAATCATAGAAAATAATCTACTAAAGCAGAGGAATCAGGAAACTAACTATTCAAATAGTTCATGAGGTGATGAGCTTGTCATCTGCCCTCATCCATTATGTGTACAGTTCAGAGAATTCGGTTCTCCTTATTTTACACACTGAATAGATGTAGAACTGCAACAACATGTTCAGAAAGTACCATCACTCACAGCTGTGACGCTGTGGTGGTTTGAATGACAATAGCCCCCAAAGGCTCATAGGGAATGGCACTATTAGGAAGTGTGACTTTGTTGGAGTAGGTGTGGCCTTGTTGATGGAAGTGTGTCACTGGGGGTCTTTGAGGTCTCAGATGCTCAAGTGTCCAGTGTCGCTTTCTCTTCCTACTGCCTGCTGATCCTGATGTCACTTGGCTACCTCTCTAGCACCATGTCTGCCTACATGCTGCCATGCTTCTTGCCATGATGATAATGAACTAAAACTCTGAGCTGTAAGCCAGCCCCAATTAAATGTTTTCCTTTATATAAGTTACCATGGTCATGGTGTCTCCTCACAGCAATAGAAACCCTAACTAAAACAGAAGCCATGCAAGCCCCTGAGCACTTCTGTATTTACTGCCCATTTTCAAATCTATCCACCAAAAATATCCCTGAGCTCCTGCTGTTCATTTTCATTCAACTTTTTTAAATCATGCTTTTGGAGCACAAACAGTAACGCATTCTCAAAGTTTCTCACCAAGCCACCCTCCGACTTTCTAGTGTCAGATCTCACATGCTAAGATAGACTATTTTATATATAACATTAACATACAGCCACCTTGTCCGTCTGACTTAGTACATAGACTTGACCCCTCCAATAATCTAGGATCTGACTGCTGATGTTTGCCTAAAGCTTGGCTGCTCTCTAGCCAGTTGGTTCGGCTGAGATGATACTCTAATGAAGCCAGTGCTATAGATTCAGCTCCCCTGGGGACTAATTAGCTTCACTGGCAAGAAAAACTCTTCCAAATTTCTCTCATAACCCAAGCCTCCTATTTTAGAAGTGCACACACTAGGGGAAAGAAGGGTGGCCTATGTCATCCCCTCTAAATTCTAAAAAACCCCTCTTCTTCCCAGGAAAGATTATTGCAAGAGCTTTACATTCATTTGCCAGCTCAGTCATTTAACTCTGTGAATTCCTCCTTCCTCCCGTCACCTCTCAAATAGCTCTTACCAAACACAACAGCCATCTGCTAACTTCCCTGAGCGAGGCCCATCCAGGGCCAATCTTTTTCTCCAGGGAGGGAAAGAGAACAAACTTCTTGGAAGATAAATGAGCCCAAGTCAATGACATGCCTCCAGACCCTCCCTGGGATGATTGAGGGTGACAGCTTTCAGGTAAGTTGCTTCTGGGGACATCTAGGTCAGCTGATGGAAGCCATGGCTGTCACTCTCAAAGTATTATTGGGGACAGCTAGAATTCAATGACTAGTTGTTGAACATGGATTTAAAGATCCAGTCTTCTTGTCTTAAATCAAGAGAATCCTAGTATCTCTGAAGCACTCCATAAAATCAAATGAAGGCTTTGTTGTACTGCCCTGATAAGACATTATCCACTGAGGATCCTTGTCACAGAGTAGCAGAGTGACCAGACTGGACACTTTTTCACCGTCAGAGGCTAGTAGTTTCTTCTGATAGATATCAAAGATGCATTTTAGTGTACAGGACTTTGTCCTCCCCTTCCACTGTGCCTCAACCAGCAGTAATATCAAAAGGCTTACAGAACATCGAGTCCATTGGTATCACATTGGATAAAGAATTAACTTTGCAACACAAAGGTATAATATTGATCACAGAATATTGGTGTCATTTCTGACTGCATTGTGGATAAATGATTGACTTGACAGAGTACTGGAGAGGACTTTTTTATTTTATTTTATAATTTAATTTAATTTTACATATCAGCCCCGGATTACCTTGTTCTCCCCCCTCCTGCCCCCCCTTCCCCCCAGCCCACCCCCCATTCCCATCTCCTCCAGGGCAAAGACTCCCCTGAGGATTGAGTTCAACCTGGTAGATTCAGTCCAGGCAAGTCCAGTCCCCTCCTCCCAGTCTGAGCCAAGTGTCCCTGCATAAGCCCCAGGTTCCAAACAGCCAGCTCATGCACTGAGGACAGGACCCGGTCCCACTGCCTGGATGCCTCCCAAACAGATCAAGCTAATCAACTGTCTCATTTATCCAGAGGGCCTGATCCAGTTGGGGGCTCCTCAGCTATTGGTTCATAGTTCGTGTGTTTCCATTTGTTTGGCTATTTGTCCCTGTGCTTTTTCCAACCTTGATGCCCTTCAACTGAAGAATGGATAAATAAAATGTGGTACATATACACAATGGAATACTACTCAGCAGAGAAAAACAATGACATCATGAGATTTGCAGGCAAATGGATGGATCTAGAAAAAATCATCCTGAGTGAGGTAACTCAGACACAGAAAGACAAACATGGTATGTACTCACTCATAGGAGGATACTAGATGTAAAACAAAGATGACTAGACTGCTACTCACAACTCCAGGGAGGTTACCTAGAAAACAGGACCCCAAGAAAGACACAGGGATCGCCCAATGACAGAGAAATGGATGAGATCTACATGAACAACATGGACGTGAGTGGGGGTAATGAAGGGCAAGGGTCAAGGGAAAGAGATCTTAGGGGAGCGGGAGACCCCAGCTGGATCAAGAACAGAGATGGAGAACAAGGAATAAGGGACCATGATAAATGAAGACCACATGAGAATAGGAAGAAGCAAAGTGCTAGAGAGGCCCACAGAAATCCACAAAGATACCCCCACAATAGACTGCTGGCAATGGTCGAGAGAAAGCCCGAACTGACCTACTCTGTTGATAGGATGACCAAACATCCTAATTGTCATGCTAGAAACCCCATCCAATGACTGAGGGAACCGGATGCAGAGACCCACGGCCAGGCCCCAGGTGGAGCTCCAGGAGTCCAATTGGCAAGAAAGAAGAGGGTTTGTATGAGCGAGAATCGTGGAGAGGACTTTTAAAATGCAAATAAGGTTCCAACTTGGATGTGGTTCCCTGATAAGAATGCCCCTCCTCTAAGAATTAACATAAAGTCTAAAGCAGTTACTACCATATGTTGTTGGATCTCTAATATGTAGAGTACACATATTAGAAGTATGAAGTAAGTATGAAGTAAGTAAGAAGTATGAAGTAAGAGCGTCCTAGTCACCTTTTTATTGCTGTGATAAGACACCATGACCAAGGAAACTCATAGAAGAAACAGTTTATTGGGGATTTAGAGTTTCAGAGGATGAATCCATGACCATCATGGCAGGGAGGTTAGCAACAGGCAGGCAGGCATTGTGTTGGAGCAGTATCTGAGATCTTACATCCTTATGTAAAAGTAGAGACAGAGGGAACTAACTGGTAATACCTTTAAAAATACTTTTGAAAACCTCAAAGCCCACTCCAGGTGGCACACCTTCTCCAACAAGGCCACACCTCCTAATCCTTCCCAAATAGTTCCACCAACTGGGGCCCAAGTGTTCAAACCTATGAACCTGTGAAGGACATTATCATTCAAACCACCACAAAGGGGTAGAAGTGGAAGTGCCTCTTCCTCCCCTGACAACACACACATCATTATGCCCAGGGATGTATTTTGGTCCCCATAACTCCAGTATAGATTTCAAGGTCCTGGTTCCCAGAATGAACACTTTCACCAAACATTTAAAGAGAATTCCACTGGACAGATGGCTCAGAGGTTAAGAGTACTCACTGGCTGCTCTTCCATGGGTCCTGAGTTCAATTCCCAGCAACCATATGGTGGCTCACAACCATCTGTAATGAGATTTGGTACCCTTTTCTGGCCTGCAGGGATGCAGGCAGGCAGAACATTGTATACATAGTAAATAAATCTTTAAAAAGAAGAGAGAGAGAGAGAGAATTCCATTAACTTTTAAGGTATTGGGCTCTACCCAGATACTTCAGGTTTCTTTTTGCCAACAAGAAGCAAAGTAAGCTGTCTTCATTTTTACAGAAGTAATCATGAGCATCAAGAGAAGTTGAGGCTTTGTTATATGGTTGAGAGAAGGCAGAATACATTTGGAATCTATATGATGCATTGAATATCTATATTCTGGTGCTTTTGTGTCCAACATTGGTAGTAAGTAGGTAAGTGTAGTAGTCATACATAGCCCAAGAAGAGCATATTACCCAGGGTTTAGAATCTTTGGATTTGAGAGTCTAGATGCTGCCTTAAGTAAATTTAGCTAGCAGAAGTTATAGCTGAGGATAAGGTAAATATAGAATGAGTAAAATGAACTGTAGCTTCAAGGCCAATAAGGATGAAGCTTGTATTTCATCTCATTACCTTTTTTTCTTGTAAAAATCCCAAAGATCAACCAGACATATGAAAGAGTTGTTCCCTGTAGCTTATTACAAAAAATCAAATAGCAGAGCCAAGAACTATATGGGGCAGCCCATAGCAATGTTTCCAAAGTGAGCCACCCAGATCCTTCCTGCCTCTCACCTAAGTACTTGAGGTATTGATAGGTAGAGGTTTACAGCTAATTTGTCCTCCAGAAATTGTCTTATGTGAAGCAAAGCCACCATACAAACTGTCATGTTCTCTTCTCATTGGTAGGGCACATCTACCAACTATTCATGACAGGAACATACAAGGAACCTGCCCTTTGTCTCACACAGAAAAAAAATATAAAGGGATATTCTAGTTTCTGACCTTTCTCTGAAATTAGATGAGCCTTCTGTGACTGTATCAGAGTCCAACTTCTCCCTCTGACCATTCATGCTTTGTTCATTCCCCCGTGAATATTGACACTGACAACGTTAAAAAATGTACGTTCTATGCACCCATCAGTCTCAGAGTCCATTTCTTGGTGCCTGCCACAAGAGGGTGTCAAAACCCCTGGCACTGGAGTAACAGATGGTTTTGAGCCATCATGTGGGTGCTGGGAATTGAGTTTGAGTCCTCTGCAAGAACAGCAAGTGCTCTTAACCCCTGAGCCATCTCTCCAGCCCCTATATAACAGAGGGATGTTAAGGGCATGCTTTTTTGTTCATTTGGAGATAATGTAAATGTCAGATTTCATTCTTAGGCAAGACACTTCCTTTCTCTGCCCTTCTGGTTCAGTGACAAGATAGCAATGTGGGAGTCAAATGGGTATCGTTAATTGATAAATTCATTGTGACAAAGCCCTTACCATGACACTTGGAATACTAAGTATTTACTAAGTAGAAGTGTGTGCATATGATTTCTTCTTCTATTGCAAACATCCCTGAAGCAAACAGCTATTTTATTGGGAGGTGATCCTAGTTAAATATCTGTAGGGAAGAAGGAAAGACAATACTATTTTGTCAATGAGAAGTTATTGCTGTGGTCAGTTAGGGCTGAAACCCTTCAAAACCTTGAAAATACTAAGTCTACCTTGGTTCTTTCCACTACAACACCACAGTAAGAATCTGGAGAGACACTGTCCACCGGATTCCTTTCCCCCAGCCATGGTATTGAATACTATATGTTTTTAGTCTGACTCACCTGCTATTTGAAAAAGAAATGCGACTTAGCAATCAGTGAAAGCATTCAGGTAGAAAGTGAGAGGGACAAGGAGGTAGAAGCCACAAATGTGTTTAAGAATAACCAGTGCCAAGGCAATACGGCCGAGACGAGGATCGGATTTTCTGTAGTGTGTGTTTGTACAAAGCACAAATCTTCTCAGAAGTTTACTTTTATTCATAGACTTTCCTCTGCTCTTGATTCTCTCACTGTCTTATCGGGGGAGGGGGGTGGAAGCGCATAATAAATGAAGACCTCCTTGGTACCAAAGATCTACATGCCTTACCTGGAAACTGTGAGAATAAACTTTTGAGAGACTGTGTCTTCAAAGGTGCAATTGGGGATTCTGTTAAGATCATTTGGGTGGACCCTAAACTCAACGTCAAAAGTCCTCGCGAGAGTGAACAGGCAGGAACTTTGAGACAGCAGAGGTGCAATGTGACCACAGATACAGAGTTTAGATTGATGTGCCCCAAAGCCAAAGCTACCCTGGAGCTACTGGACGCAGCAACAAGGGATCCCTGGTTGAACCTGGAAAGAAAAACTGACGCTGATGATGTCCTTGTCTTTTGACATCTACTGTCTAGTGCTATCAGAGGGTAGATTTCTATTGCTTGAAGACTCCCAGGTGGCAGTTTCCACAAAAGCCCTAAGCAATTTCTGAGGGTTTGTTTCTGCTACTTCCTCTGAGAATGCCAGTTGTCTTTACAGTGATTTAACTTTATTGGACTAGCCTGAACACAGACCAATCCAACCATAACCCATCTTAAAGGACCTGTATGTCTTGAGATCCAGGAGATCCTATACCCTGGTCCCTTGGCTCCAAACTATGATAATACCCCACTGTGACATCACATTCTCTGGCCCTTTCAGAAAAGTAATAGGTATAAGTCTCTCCTGTACTTTCTCAGACAGCTTTAAAAATGGGTCATGTTAAAGCCGGCTGATGAAGCTGATTACTCGATCAGAAGCACATTATGGCGCTTTCTTCAAGTTTATGCACAAGTTGGCTATTTATTCCATCAACATTTATCAGCTCCTGTGGTCTGCCAAGAATTTTTCTGGGTGCTGACTTCTCAGAAGCAGGAATCCTGATGGAAAAGCAATGGCTGTCTTATTCAGTGCACATTTACTGAGGTCCACTCTCCTGCTGGAAGCAAGGGCTGTGCATGTGGTGTATAAGAGGAAAGGTCTACTTTGATTCTGTCTACAGAGTTCCAGCTCGCTGGTCCTTTCCTTGGGATTATTCATGCTCTGTGTCACTAGAAAAATCCCTGGATGCTGGATGCGGAATCTGAGATGCTCCCAGCACTCAGACACTCTTCACATCTTAGAGGATCCCATCTGTATGCTTAATACAGAAGGAAGAGAGGATCACTCCTGTCTATCATGGGCCAACTAGATCATCCTCCGTCAAAATGCCTTGCAGATTTTTCTGGCCCAAGTGATCCATCCACCTATGGTATTCTAGATCAAGCCACCCTTGCTGCCTCAACTGTTTCTGTTAACTGCTTAATGCTTTGCTAAGTGTTATCTTCCCCCTACTTAGTGGGATTACACCTAGAAAGCTAAAATAGGTTCCTATATTGTCCCAATGCCATAAATGCAATAGGTGATTAATAATTTGTTTGAGGAAATAAGTATTGAGTGCAATTGATTGAACAGCTGAATGGATCCTAACTCTTCTGTGCTCAAAGCATCCCACTGACTTCCCATTACCAGCAAAGGGGAGAACAAAATTCATCCCAGGGACCTCTGTGACACAGCACCTGCTGTCTTCCAACATCACCTCCTACCAGTCTTCTGTTGCTCATTTACTGTCCTTGCAGTTTCTCATTCACACTACATGTACTCATTCCTCAAGACTAGCCAGGACTGCCAGACTCCACAAATTCAATTGCAGCACATTCAGATCAGGTTGAAGTTTGCATAAATGGGTGGTTTAAAGCATCCAACGACATCCTAGGTAATAGTTATAATAGACATATATGGAAAACATTTGTTTTTGTATGGACTCAACTTGAACTGAGTGTCCTATGTGCTAGTCTCTCCATGTAGAACACCTTCACTAGGAATCCCTATATGTCCCTCAGATCCTTGGTTCCCTCAGACATCACCATCTTGAAGAGGTGTGCCCTTAGTCCTCAGTCTCTCAAGAACACACCATCTCTAGCTCTGTCTCTCTCCATCCATTCCTGTGCTTCTCTGTGGCACTTTGGAGACAGAGCATTTCCTGTGGGTTTGCTCATCTTCTCCCACTCTCGTGACAATTCCAGATGAGCTAGGACTTGTATCACTGGTTGACGTCTTATTTTCCCAGGACTAGGATACAGTCTGGTTTGAGGCAGCTTCCTTATAACTGTCCCTTCAATAAATAAAATGGAATCACTCACAGTTTGCTTTAATATGGTGGTTCTTCCAGAAAAGTCAAGTAACTTTTCATTCAGTCAACTTACCATTCTTGTTATTAGCACCAATGTCCTTCAAGAGTAACACAATAGTCCACTCTTATTCTTAACATTTTGGTTTTGTGAGCCTGCTCTTTAATGGCTGGGCCATTATTCTAATCCTTCACCCTTATTCTTGGCTTCACTTTGCACCATCTTGGTTATCCATAGTTAACTATGATGCAAAAATATTATTTGTCTTGATCCTTTTGAGAGAAAGGGACCACTTTCATGTAACTTTTGTTACAGTCTACATCTACAGTATAGTGTGTGCAGTATGCAACTGGTTATAATATGTAACTACCTTGCTATGGTTGTTTTATCATTAGTTATTACCGCTATGCTTCATTTACAAATTGAACTTCATTATAGGTGTGTATATGTAGAAATAAATGTACTCTATGCAGAGCTTAGTACTGTCTGCAGTTTCAAACACCCAGTGGAGGTCTTGGCACATGTCCCACATGGGTAAATCAGACTCACGTATTCCCTCTCATCTCACCTCTTCCCCAATCATGACAGCTTTTAAAAAAAAGATTTATTTTATTTTTAAGTGTGTGTGTGTGTGTGTGTGTGTGTGTGTGTGTGTGTGTGTGTGTG
>CABHPQ010163988.1:20268-39162 GCA_902168405.1 Peromyscus aztecus
TGTGTGTGTGTGTGTGTGTGTGTGTGTGTGTGTGTGTGTGTGTGTGTATGATAGCACAGTTGCCTGAGGAAGCTGGAAGAGGATGTTAGATCACTTGGAACTGGAGTTACAGGTGGTTGTGAACCACCTGATGTGGGTGCTGGGAACAGAACTTGAGTCCTCTGGGAGAGTAGCCAGTGCTCTTAACCACAGAACCGCCTCCCCAGCCCGAGAGGGCTTTTCTTCAATGAGGAGACACCTGAAATAAAAAGAGAATCCTCCTTGACTCTTTGGCTTCTTGTCACTTACTTAGAAGTCAAAGAAAACAAACCTCTGGATTTTCATCCTTCTCTGGCAGAAAAGTCCAGCACCACAAGTTCATGTCACTTGAATCCAAAGTTGCTTGACCTTGAGTTTTCCTTGCGATGTTGCAGGACTGGTTTATCTGTAATTGACAGTCTGGGGAAGGCAAAAATGAACATTGGTAATTGAGGGGATGACCTGTGCTGTTCCAGCCTACATTCCACTTTCCTATTTGGCCCTTGCCCAAGAATAGGGAGAGCAACTGTCCTCTGTTTTATTATAGCAATCAGCTACAAGAAAAATTGCAGCCACTGTACAATCTTCCAGAGGAGGCACACTGCTTCCATTTCTGTTTCTGAGATGCTTGAGGGATGAGACATATCCTGTAAGTGGATACCCGGCCGTAGTCTGACTTGTGAGAAGCTGTCAATGGGAAAGCCGATCATAATCCACTCAGTCAGTATCCAACAGTGAAACATTTGCCTTCCAAAACTTTATTCCCAGCCATTGTTGGGACTAGAATAGTGATGGTCAGTCTGGATAATATAGGGTTATTGTATGAAACTGTAGCTCTCCACTATTATAATAGTGAAGAGTCCTTGAAACCTCCTCCTCCTCCTCCTCCTCCTCCATCACCACCTCTCCAGGAGGTTAGCTCCTGTCAACATGAGGTTAGCCTATGTCCTCATTCCCTGATGACCAGCATCTGGCTCCAGGCTCTGGAAGGGACTCTGGAGACATCACCAGTCACTAATCTTCATGTTCTTCATGACCTCTCACATGTTCAGAAATGATGGCTGATACTCTAGGTTTCTTTCTCATCCAGGATCTTCTCCCTGAATTTCAAAGTCCTGCCCCAGCTGCTTTCTCCCTGTCTGATCAACGACCACCCCATCTCTTGTTCTCACCGTATTTTCTAGGCTGTATCCACCTCTGGGAACCTTTCAAAGTCTTCTTTGTTGTCTTGATCACTTGGAATCTCATCTGTTTAAATTTGCCTTGCCCCTAGACTAGACTTTCTCCCTTGTCATAAAATTCCACATTTAACATTTGGATATACGTGCTGCCCTTATTTTACTTTTTTCTCTCATCATCATCATCATTTTATTTTTAGCTAGCATACAAATTAATAAGTTTTATTGTGATATTTTGTGTGTATATATAATTATATTTCGTTCACCGCTCACCACTGTCCTTTTCCACTCCCCCACCAACTCCCTCCTGTTGGACCTTTTTTCCTGCCTTTCTGGCACATAGGTTCCCGCATCTTCTCTTGCTTCTGCTGCCTCCCCCCATTCCACTTACGCCTCTCCCTCTCCTCTCATCACCCCCTGTTTATTTCCACGTCTGATCTATATGAAGACATTTACATTGATTCCACATATGAGAGAAGACGTGCAATAGATTCTGAGTCTAGCTTATCTCTCTGAGCACAACAACCTGCAGTTCCATCCATTGTAATGTCATTCCTTATACCTGATCAAAATTCCATGGTATATAGCGACTACATTTTCTCATCCATTTATCCGTTTGCGGACAGCGAGGCTGCTCCATATTTTAGCTATTATGGATAGAACTTGATGCTTTTATTGATTCCTGTTGTCTTTCCCCCTCAACTAAATTGCAAATGCCTTGAGATATAGCATAAAAATATGGAAAACAAAAGCTGTATCTCATGACTGATTTGTTTTTAAACGGCCCCAACGGCACATTTCGTGCCCCGCCTATGTTGATGGCTATTCACTTAGTTTTCTCCTAATGGCAATAAGAATGAAAGAGGTTTCCTTCAGCTCAGTGGCTTCCTGGCACTGTCTATTAAACAAGTGTATTGACTGAATCTGTACTATCTCGACACCAGCTCAGTAAAGAGCAGCCTACTGTGTCTTTTGAGGCATCCAAAGTAAACATGCTGATTGTACATTATCTTGAAATCTTTCTATAATCTTATGCTAAGGAATTGTTGTTCCATTTTAGCGCTAAAAACAGGTTTGGTCAGACAAGAAAATAAGTCCAAGTTCACATAGTTGGTCAAGAGTGAAGTCAGGCCAGTTATGGTAGCTCATAGTCCCAACGGTTGGGAGGGACAGGCAGGAGGATCACTGCAAGTCTGAGGCCATTCTAGTGGACATAGAGATTTCTAGGCTATCCAGGGACACAAAGGGACACCCTGTGTCAAAAAGACGACAACAAAGTCATCGGGATTTGGATACAGACTAAGCTACCTTCCAAGCCCAGAGAGGAGATGTCGGATGAACGGATGAATGGGCAGCATTTCCCGCCAGGGAGTAGTCAATAGAACATCTCTTGGAATTTCTATGGCTAGTTGAAAAATATAATTCCCTCGGTCTTCAAAGAACACCACAAACGCCCAACCCTTCAACACGCTGAACCGAAAGATGCTGGGGAGTGTGAAACATCTAAATATGATTGATTCTTCTCCTGAGGGGGAAAAGGAATCAATGTTTTGCTTTTCCTCCAGTTTAGTAGAGCTTTTTGTGTGTGTTAACCGACTTCCTTTAGAAATTTAAATGCTTAATTTAAATAAGTCCTGGGACTCCACATAGCTCCATCTTGCACAGCTGTGTTTAAAAATGCATGGCCCAGTAGCCAAAAAGTAACTTAATTGAAATTTCGTTCTTTGCCTGCATCACTCACAGAATATCAAAAGGAATAAAATTTCAGATTGAAAGAATTCTGCTCCAAACCCTGTTTCCTCTCATCAGCATTTCCTCTCTATACCAAAGTTGCATCCATACCTCTCTTGGGTCAAATTCCCACAATTCCTTCTGATGCACCTACGGGAACTCTTCCCTCCCAAATACCTCTTTCCTGATTCACTATCCCACCCCATCTTCTCGTTTTACATTACACCTAGGAGCCAGAATATCAGAGCTGCCACAGTCTTAAATGTGAGACTCTATTGGGCTGTGTTACATCTGTCTCTAGTTACTATAGCCTTGGGAGACCCTGCATGTGGCATTGTAGAGTTCTTAGCTCTGTCTCTCTCTCTCTCTTTCCCCGTCTCTCCCTCCCTCTTCTTTCACCCTCCTCCCCTCCCTCCTTGTTCCTTTCCTTCCATTGCTTCTCTGAACTTCAACATGGTTATGTGAACAAACTCAACTACAAATGGGGAAATAAATAACAAAAGGCCTAGTTATCCCAGCTCAGAACATTCTAGACCAGCTCAACAACCCAAACACATGATAGCAATAAAAAATAAAAGAACTAGCACAGCCAGCCCCAAGCTAGATTCGCTGTCCTCACAGATCCATGAGAATGCCTAGCTAAGAGTAACAGATTTATCCAGTCAACTCACTGTCTTATAAGCTAATTTGTGCTTGATAGGAGCAGTTTGTTACACACCATGAGGCAGCTGATACATTAGTGAAACAGGAGGAAAATCAGAGCTGGAGGCAGAGGGGAAATAGTGAATACTTATAAATAATTTTTTTAATTTATTTATTTATTATGTATACAGTGTTCTGCCTGCAGGCCAGAAGAGGGCACCAGATCTCATTACAGGTGATTGAGAGCCATCATGTGGTTGCTGGGAATTGAACTCAGGACCTTTGGAAGAGCAGCCAGTGCCCTTAACCACTGAGCCATCTCTCCAGCCCGGGGCCTATAAATAAATTTTTGTTTCCTTTTGGTAGAGGCTGGTATTTATAAGTTAAATATTTCTAATAGCAATGTTGGAATTCAGTCTTCTTTTGATCTAACTACCAAAATAAGTGCTCAAACTATAAAACTACTCAGACACTTTCTATATAGAAATATTTACCCTGCATGCACACAATAATTTAATCTACAATTCCCTTCAAATATAAAGTATAGCTAAACTTTCTTTGAACTGCCAACTCCCAAATAATGACACAGAGACTTCTTATTAAGTGTGAAAGCTTGGCCTTAGCTTAGGCTTGTTCCCACCTGGCTCTTATAACTAAAATTAACCAGTTTATATTAATCTATGTTCTGCTTCGTTACCTCTCCTCAGTACAGTACATCCAATTTCCTCTGCATCTCACTGGTGAATTCCACTTCTCTTCTTCCCAGAGTTCCTATCTCTGCCCAGAAGTCCCACCTATTCTCTCCTGCCTAGGTTTTGGCCATTCAGCTCTTTATTAAACCAATAAGAAGGTGCCTTGGCAGAGACACATCTTCACAGTGTACAAAAAGATTGTCCCACAACAGTACAGCAAATTTTTCTCCCTACCACTCACATGGCTACTGGTTGGAGCCCGCTGCTTAAGAATTTTCCTGAAAATCGTGCCTAGTGCATCAAAGTAGTAAGTGCTGGTCATAATCTATGACAGGTTTATGGATAAACAACAGCAGTGTGTAAGTCACCGGCTCCTGACAGAACCGCAGTGAAATCTGCATGCTGGCTGCATCCCCTTAGAAAATATTCCCCTTCTGAGAATATTTGTTTGGCTTCAGCCATTTTGCACATAAATTGTTCTGAAGTTAGGGTATATGCCTCTGAGTCACTGCCAGAAGAACTGCTTTGATCACATTCAAAGTCTGTCCCCACAAGATCTTTCCTAACTTGGGTTTTAGGAGGCTGTGCCATAGCATGCGGCCGGTGACGAGGCATCTGGTAATGAGTCAACAAACACATACCTCAAGATAAACTGTATTAGGAAATGATAAGTAATGTCACCATCTGGTGACTCCCCCAGCATGCTGCAGCTCTCCATGCTGATTTCATTAATGCCTCAGAGCAAGAAGACATCCGTTCTCAAAGAACATGTGGGAATTCTTTGGGAGACTGTGACAACCGTACAAAGGACAGTGGATAAGAGCATCTATCCATCTATCTCTAAGGTCCTTTGTTTATACAGCAGACATCAATTGTCACTAAACTAGCAAAAAGGAACTTACTAGAATGGCATAGGGTGGCTTTTATAGTCAAAGGAAGGACTGAAAAACAGCATGGGAAAATGCCTTGCTGGTTACTAGTTTTCCAAGAAGCCAGCCAGCCAGCCAGCCAGGCCCAGAATGGGTGTTTGCTGTATTTACCTCCCTCCATCCTATGTCATGAATGAACCTTCCAGGAAGCTTAGTGCAACCTAAGTTTTTGTATCTCTGTCTCTCTCTGTCTCTCTGTCTCACCTTATTCTCTCACTCTCCCTCCCTCTCTCTCTTTCTGTCCCTCCCTCCCTACTCTCCCCTCCCCCCTTTTAGAGACAGGGTTTCTCTACATAGCCCAGTCTGTCCTCAAACTCTCACTGTAGCCCAGGCTGTCCTCAAACTCAGAGATCTGCCTGCCTCTGCCTCCCCATTTCTAGGATTAAAGGTGTGCGCCACCACACCAGGCCTAAGTTTTTACATTTTAGAAGGCTGTTATCCTCTAGTTGAGTGACCTCTGGACTCATTTCTGGAAGCTAAACTCATGGTTTAAATATATTTTTTTATTTTTAAGTGTGTGTGTGTGTGTGTGTGTGTGTGTGTGTGTGTGTGTGTGAAGCCTTTGAGAGGCCACAGTCATTGGATGCCCCTGGAGCTAGAGTTATAAGTAGTTATGAGTTCCCCAACACGGGCATGGGAACTGAACTTGGGCCCTTTGCAAAAGCAGTTCATGCCCTGAATCACTGAGCCATCTCTCCAGTCCCCTACACTGACTCTTTACTCCTATAACTTATTTAATTTAAATATGTACTATCATTAGTGATGGAGAACAATATGTCATTACCCCTTCTATAAATAGCTTTCATCTGCTTGCAGACATTAAACCTGTTCCTGAGCTTGCTGTGAATCAAGGGGAAGAATTAAACAACCTCCTCCATCAATTCTGTTTACTGAGCTCTTAACGAGCTTTTCTGAAAGAAATGTCACCAGGCTGTCTGCCCTGGCGAGTCAAGAGTCTATTCGATCTCTATTGAGAGTGGACATGATAAAAAGAGGGAAAAAAAACATGTTGCTGTCACTCACAGAGTCAATCTCTTTCCATAAACATACATGCCTGGGCATGCTCTTTCACACAAATTTTAAAGGCTGCATTTCCCTAGAGGACATTAAGGCTTCTCTGCCTGGAGATATGGTAGACTCATGGCATCCCAGGTTGGTGAAGAAGAAGCAGAAGTCCTAACAGAAAGGAATCAGGGTAAGGCAGGGTAACAGCCCCAGTTACTGGACTAGATCTCAACAAAATCATTTAATCATAAAATATAACAATGATATCAAATATCATTTATATGTGCTGGTGTTACATCAATCAAGCACTTTAACATGCGTGATCTTATTTGATGTCTTATCCACCATAGCTTTAGAGTTATTTTTCATTGCTATGTATGAAGAAACTAGAGCTCAGAGGGTAGAGACATTACATAATTACATTTACAGGAGGCGTCAGAGCAGATGAGGTGCTATGGCTCCAGAGTTCAGGATGAAATCATTGTATTCTCAAGGACAACGAAACCCAATGCTGGAGGTGGAGAAAGAGTCCCCAGTCTGTCGGGCAGCTTCCTGGGTTCCTGCAGGAAGATGGAAGGACAGAGCCCCAGGAAGGGTATTGGGAGTCTACTCAAGTCCGCAGGAACTTGAAGCTAGTCTCAAACCTCAGCAGGCTAAGATGTGTCCATTGTAAAGACAAGCAACCTGCTGTTAACTGCAGCTATTCAGGCAAAGCTTACAAGCCAATATAATAAATAAGCCTGGTAATGATGCAGCAGCCTCCAAGCCCTAGAGCCAGGGTCCACATCTGGTCCTAGGACAAGACTCAAAGAAAATCACCAGAGAGTCTGCGTGACCCCTATGCACTCCCTGACTGTGAACTATAGCCCCATTCATACCCTGTGCCCAATCACTGTCCTTCCAGGATCCCCATGGTCCCCTATTGTCTGATGAACCACAGCCTAAAAATGCATCCAGCCTCTCCAGCCTGCCCCGCTATCTTTCCAGTGAACTGAACCCTGTCCCTCAACCTATATCAATAGGAATATTGTATTAAAATTGATATTATTCATTCGTGTTGGCTATCATGACAACACAGAGATTTTTTTTTCCTCAGCCACCAAACTGGACCACTTGGGTTCTGATGGCAGGCCAGATGAAAGCCCATCTTACCTGGTATTATATGGCCCCCATACTTAGGCAGTCTCCCTCAGGTGGGTGCCCCCAGTTACAGCACCCTCTGCAGCTCCGGTGCTGTCAGAATGGCTGTCTGCCTCACCTTTCTTTGTTTTGTGGCTTTTGGAATTCTCAAACAGTGTAGACAGCTGAATGAGCATTTTATTATGACGCAGCCAGCAAAGCCGCTTGCTTTATTGACTGGTGACTGGCCTTAGGTAATGTGAGGCAGGCTGCAGTAAATATTCACACAGACTGACAGCACTCACCAGGGTGCAGAGGTCCACATGACTTCACCCACTCAAGGCGGAGGATCAAGAGGACGGATACACGCTCCCACTCCCAGGCCCAGGCCCTTCCACTTCTCGGTGTCTGCAGCAGATGATTTGTTTCTGAGGCCCTGCCTTCCCCTGTTCCTGCCTCTGGCTCATTTTCTCATTTTGAAATTGCATGTCCTCTCTGTCCATTGTTTTGGAAAAGTACAGGTGTGACCACCGTTTTCAGAAAAGTCCCTTTGCACAGACTTCATGTAATATGGGCTCTGTTCCCCTCAGACACTGGCCTGGTGAAGCGGAGGACTTCACTCACTTTGAAGAATGCTGAACCACTACTTCTTAAGAATTAGCCTCAGTCTGGCCAGAAGCCATCAGAATCTTGGATGAGAGACTCAGTTGTAACACGAATCTTAAACTGTCTTATTAATAAAAAAAAAAAAAAAAAAAAAGTAAAACCCACAGCCATATATTGGGGCGAAAGCTGAGAGATCAGAGGAATAAAACAAGCCACAGCCAACCTCACCTTGCCAACTGCTCAGCAGAACGTGTTTCCATGAATCCTCAGACTGAAAGCTTCTGAGTCCTCACCCCTAAGGGTCTCAGTTGAACTGCTGCTAAAAAGCCCTAGTTCCTGGTCCTCACGCCTTATATACTTTTCTGTTTCCTGCCATCACTTCCTGGGATTAAAGGTTGTGTCCTTCCCAAGCAAAGACTTGAGATCTCAAGTGCTGAGATTAAAGGTGTATGCCACCACTGCCTGGCTCTGTTCCCAGTGTGGCTTGAACTCACAGAGATCTAGACAAGGATCTCTGCCTCCCAAGTGACAGGATTAAGGGTGTGTGCCACCACTGTCTGCCCTCTATGTCTAATCTAGTGGCTGGCTCTGTCCTCTGATCCCCAAATAAGTTTATTAGAGTACACCATATATTGGGGTACACAATATATCGCCACACTCAGTGTCTTCACAGGCCAGGATGACTCTTCCATCAGCAGGGCTATGAACCTCAGGACTGAGAATGGATTTGGGGGCATCGCATCTGCAACCAGGAGTCAATGGATTGATATCAGAGTGTTTGAATGTGAATTTTCCTTAAGAGAGGCTACTGTTTAATATACCCTTTCCTTTACTTCTCCTTCCTGTCAGGACTGTGATGTTATGGTGTGTGGTCCTGGGAAGCTTTCCTATTGGTGATACTGACAATAAGGACCATGATGCAGCGAATGCAAAGTACTAACAGGAAGGATTTTTTCCCCAATTTTATTTTTATGTATTTGACTGTTTTGCATTCATGTATGCATGTATACCCCATGTGTGCTTGTTTCCCTCAGAGGCCAGGAAAGGGCATCAGATCCCCTGGGACTGGAGTTACCGATAGTTATGAGAGACCAGGTGGGTGCTGGGCAGGGAATCAAAGTCTCAACAAACTCTTTTAGCTCTGAATCATCTCTCCAGGTCCTTAAATATTTGTTTTTATTGTTTTTCAATTGTAGGTATACGGATGTGTGTGTACCTGCACGTGGGCGTGTTCACGTGTGTAGGTGGCCACAGCAACACGAGGAGGATGTCTGCTCTCCTGGAGCTGGAGTCGCAGGTGTTGGAGAGTCACCCAGCATGGATGTCTGCCATTGGTGTTTCTTTAGAAATTCTGGATTTCAGCCATTGTTTCGCCATTATGTCATGGGGGAAGAAGAGCTAGGTCAGTTTACCATATAATTTGCTTGCAGGTTATACTTCTGTAAAGTGTATGCAAATTGTTTCAAATAGCATCTGCTAATCTAGGTGTTGTTTTCCTAGGGCTCTACATGTTTCTGGCAGCAATAGCATAGTAGAAAGGAAAATCACATCCCCTTTATTGAATGGCGGTTTTTTATTTTAAAGACTTATTTGATTAAGCATGGAGCCATCTCTCCAGCCTCTTATTTTTTAGTATGCATTTCTTATTCTAAGTTCATTTAATATCAACCTTATGACTGGGAAAATTATATAGCAAATCATTTTTATCAGAAAAAAAACATTTGGATTTGGGTTCATAATTGGAATTAAAATATAGATTTAAAAGGAGAAGAGAATTTTATTTCTCACCTAAAGCCAACATCTTGTAGCTGTACCATTCAGAAAGGTAACTTCTAAGGTCATGGTGGGTAGTAAGGTTATACTGAGTGTTTTAAGAACCAGACTTAAGAGGATGGAGAGATACAACAGGATTAAGAGCACTTTCTGCTCTTGCAGAGGATTTGGGTTCAATTCCCACCACTTACATGGCAATTTACAACCATCAGGGGATTTAATGCCATCTTCTGACCTCCGTGGAAACCGAGAATACACATGGTGTACATACATACATGTAGGCAAAACACTCATAAAATAAAATGAATAAATCTAAAGAAGAAGAAGAATCAGACTTGAAAATGGCTTATATGTTTACTGCCCAAAGCCACTCCCATTGCCCAAGTCAGTTTCAAGAAGACTGGAAAATGCAGGAAGCACCAGAGATTGAAGGGGTTGTAATATTCTTTGGGAATGATCCTTTGAAAAGTCACACACAATGGTAAGATCATTAATTGCATTTCCCTTATACTGCTTTGCACTTATACACTCTACTATGGCAAAGCTGAGCCCTAAAACATCTGAAGAGGAGAGAGTATGCTATACTAGCCTACCATTCCCAGATCAAAGACCTTTATTACATTATTTCTTTTATTAAGGAGAGAGAGAACAATTCTTACCACAGCCTCCAGGATCTATCTGATGTCACCTGAACTCTAACAGCCTCTCTAGGGTTAGATGCTCCATTCCTTCTCTTCTTGATCTGATCACTCTCCTTTGCTCAACAGACCATCTTCAGCTTCTCCCTGATGCCTCCCACCTGGGACTCTAGACGTGCCATCCTGAATTCTGAGACCACCTCGGTCCACCCCCATTTGATTTAAGACCTGGTTCATCATCACTAAGTGAAACTTACCTTGGTCATCAAGGCTAAGTTGTCCTCACTCATTCTCACACAGCTCCTTACATTTTCCCTCTTTTGTTACACAAGCATGTGTGACTCTTTGACCAACCTTACTTTTGCTACCATATCTTAGTATATATGTACTAAAACCACTGAGTGAATGAATTCTGGAAATTGATGACAGAATTATCATGACTGGTCAAGACTCACCAGGATTGTGTATTAAGACAGACAGCTGAGAGGTGGAGGGACAGATTCCTGAACAGAATCCAGATTCTACTAGTAGGAAGGGGGTGGTAAGAACAGATAACCACACCTGCTCTGCCGAGCTGACAGCCAGTGTGCTGCAGGCTGTCATAAGTTCTCGTGGGGATATTGTCAAATTTTTATCTGTGTGCATAATTTAGTATATGAATACCCATTTTGATATGTTAATAGGTAGGTATTAGCTAGAATATTCTTGAACTGATAATACTCTTGTGGTGTGGTACAGGGTATATTTTTCCACGAACAAGAAGCAGGAGGCATGAAGCTTCACCAAGATGTGGGTGCTGGGATATTTAAAAAAAAAACCAAACCTTTCCCACTAGCAAATCCAATTATGCATTCTGGACACATGGAGACATGGGGTTGAAGAGGCACCAAGATATTTATTTCATAACAGTTCATTTTAGTTGACAGCTGGATGAGCTTAACAAACACCTAGTACATTAGTGGTGCACACATTTGGGTGTGTCTCTGTGGCAACATTTCCTGAAAGGATTAATGACAGGGGAAGATCTGAGAGATCAGGATCTGGCATCTTTGTCTTCTTAAAAAGACACTATTGGAGCAGAGTGTCTGATAGAAACAGCTTAACAAAGAAAAGCAAGGCTGGGGCTCACAGTGTTAGTCAATCACGGCAGGGAAGACACGGTAGTGTCCATGGCAGTGGGAACATACCAGAGCGTCTTCACATCTCAGAGAACCAGAAGGCAAATTGCTCAAGCTGGAATCAGGGCTGGCTCTAACTTCCAAATGTGCAGCCTCAATAGCCTAACAATAGCAGTCATCCCTCCTGCCCCCCAAAGGTACCTAACCTGTCCAAAAGGTCCCACCATGTAGAGACCAAGTATGCATGTACAAGCACCTGGGGAGGGGACAATTCCCATGCAAACCATAGCACCAGTGCTGCTAGGTTAAGGCCACATTTACCTTTTAAATGTCCTGTCTTCAAATACAATCATATTAGAAAGTTGGAGCCCACCCCGAGGAACTACCCCATGGGATGGGGTCTAGAACAGAATAAAAGGGGCAGGGAGGAAGGAAAGGCAGCTGAGCAGTGACATTCCTTTTTCCTACTTCCCCAATCCACCCAGATGTGGCTGAGAGTCATTCCTTTTTTCTTCTCTCCATGATGGACTGTACCCCCTGACACCATGATGTCAAATAGAGCTCTGTTCCCTTCCGTTCATTCTTGTTGGGTATTTTGCCACAGCAAGAAGAAAGGTCACCAATATGCCCATCAACATGACACTGTACCATTCAAAACAGTTGTGTATCTTAGGAACAGCAAGCACACACAGCGTCCAGCTCTGGGTTCCTAAACACCTTTTTGCCAATGAAAGGAACCCTAACTTCTTGTTGGGCATGGAAAAGTAAAATATAGGTGAGCCTGGTACATCTTGATCCAAAAGGCAAAACATTGAGCCATAGGCAAAGGGTTAAGGGCACAGGATGCAGAAAGAGGCCCCAGTGGCTGAATCTGGATATTTGAGAGTGACAAGATGATACAGAAGTGTGATACTGTATCACAATCCAATGTATAAACATAAGTGAATCCATATTGATACAAATATATGACTGAACTAAATAGGTAGAAAGAGACACATCTTTACTACAGAATAAATCTATTTAATACAAGCAGATATTCCCACCTGCAGAAGATGGAGTTCAACCTCCTTCCATGTGAGACGGACTTAGCCATGGACATCAAGAGAAGAGAAGATGACGCCAACACCCATTGACATGCCCATGTGGAAAGGGGAAATTCTACTTGGTCCCGCCCCTAGATGAGCTACAGGCCATCAATGCCTGCTGAGAGAGGAAGAAGCTGTCTCCTCCAGGGAAAGGCTCCCATGTATGGTTGTCCTGTCCCTAGTGGTGAACCTGGGACACATGTACATATGAGCAAATTTAAATAGTCTTAGTAGTTACACATATATGTGCGTATATGGACTGCTTCACAATAATAACTAAAAAAGAGATCATTAATTCAGGAGGGAGGATAGGAGAAGCTAGAAGGGAAGAGAAGAGGGCAGGATTGATGAAGATGCAATCCTAAAAAAATAAAAGTTTTAAAATTCTTTTAAAATTATAGAGGATAGAAAGGGGGAAATAGTGACTTTCAGTGAAAAAAACATAGCAGATACAGCCTGAGGCAAATAACCAAGGAACTCCCAAGATGAAGCATACTGACCTCATGTAGCCCTGAGATAATGTGAGGAGAGGAAGTGAGAGGTTCACCTCTGTCGTCGTCTTCTTCAAGTCCTGTAATCCCCATCTAGTTATAAAGGACACTAGACAAACACAAATTGAGAGATATCCTACAGGATCCAACTATTGACTCGTAACTGTCGAGATCACGAGAAAGAGGAAAGGTGAAGAACTTGTCACAGCCTGCCACCGACTAGAGGAGGCAAAAGGAACACAGTGACTAAATGCAATGGCTACCTTTTATGGGAACCTGGAGTTGCAAAGAAACATTGGGGGAAATAATGGTGACAGTCAAATAAGTCTGATGGACTTTAGTTCCTGATGAGGTGACATGGTGAATTTCTAAACTGTGACAAATAAATGATTGACACTCCATATTATCCTTTCCACTTTGTTATAAGCCTAGTAATCATTTCAAAAGAAAAAAATTTAATTGCTGATAAATGAAAAAAGGCTGAGAACTAATTAATGGTCTAAAACTCATGTTTAAGGTGCTGGAGATGTGACTCAGCAATTAAGAGTTCAGTCCCCAGGACCCATGTTGTGCAACTCACAACCTTCTGTAAGTCTAGCTCCAGGGGATCCTCTAGCCTCCACCGGCTCCTGAACTATGTGCACATAACTCCCCCTCCCCCACATATACCGCTGCCACCACACACAAACAGACTTACATATATATAATTAAGATAAGTAAATAACACATCTTTCCTTGTTCCAGGCAACAATATTAAGGTTCTGAGTTGCCTGGGCTCCCCAAATGGTACCACTATCCTGCACTATCCAGCACTTTATGTTTGTGCCTGGGTATAATGCTATCAGCTCATAGTAGAGGATCTTGTGACATCATAACATAAACTTGATCTACTGCTTGTTGTCATGTAATAGTGCCATCTCCCTGAAGATCCACGGGGGATGCTTTTTAGATTTAGTGCCAAGGACAGTCATGATTCTCTAAGCTGGCTTAAGCCCTAGCTGCCAGGAAGCTTGAAGCCAATTCGACCGCACACCTCTAGGAGTTTTAAGATGTTAGGTACAGATCCTGTGACCAGTTCGCATTCCAAGCTTACTGTGACCACCTCCCCTTTCTCTTCCCTCTGCTCGGTCTCCACGCACAGAAATGGGGCTCTTTCTCTCTGGAAACTCAGTGCCCAGCTTGGCGTCTGGCTCGCAGCTGCGACTCATACATGGTTTATCACACAGGGCGCAGCCTTCAAACGTTTAACAAAACACCGAGGATACCAAACTTCAAAGCAATCTCATAAAGCAGCGACTGTTCTCTTCGTTTTACAGGTCATGTAAGCGAACACGAGGGAGCGGAGTTACACAAACTGCCCAAGTTATCGAAAGAGTGAATGGCAGAGCTTGGATCGGAACCCACCAAGTCTGACACTGAAGCCACTGTTATTAACCTTGGCCTGCCCAGTAGTTTGTAAATGAGAAGGGTTGGATGAGAGAAAGTAATAGGAGGGAAGGAGAAAAGAGAGAGGGAGACAGAGAGACTCCAGAGAGAGTTTAACATAAGTGTAAGATGGTAATATATGCTGTTTACAACCTCAGGATTTTAAACAAATAAACAAACAAAAGGACAAAAGGATTTCTATTCACCCCACTCAAGAACAGTCTGGACCACTGAAAGACACACTGTTCATTCTTTAGGGTTTAAGGCAAGAAAAGATACCATTAAAATGCAAATACCACTTGAAGGGAAGTGAATCCAGTGTTAAAACTCATTTATCACCTCAGCCGGGCCGCCTTCTAGAAGAAGCCTGTTTGAATGACATTTGATGGGTGGAAGAAGGTCCAGCACTTCTCAGGGGTCCTGGGAGACTGTTCCAAGGGTGCAGGAGCCTGCATAAGGCTGTGGCTGGAGCGGGGAAGGCCAGAGCCCTGAGCAGCGCTGGAAAGCAGAGGAAATTGGGCTGTGGTTAGGAGCCTCACCCACCTAGACTGTCCCTGGTAGACAGCTGGTTGGTTCTGCAGGCCTTTATGGACCAGTCAGGCAAAGACAAGACCGAACAAGAGCCTGAAACCCTTGCTGTACCACATAGTGTTGACTTCCTCCGAACGTCCCCTCTCTTGTCCGCATTCTTTCAAAGCACAGATTCTAAACGAGACATGACAGCCTCTAAAGGACCCCGTTCATCTAAAGCACTGTTTCCCATGTATTGCCCGTGATGTGGGACACTTAGGAGGCAGTTCAGAATCAGGACATCTAAGTCAGAATGATGGTCATAACGGCTGCTGACTGAGAGTTTTCTGGATGTTTTTCTGTTTGTTTTTTTTACATAATTTCATTCCAACTTCCCAGTGAGTCTGTGAGGTAGGATGATGACCTTCAACAACAAATAATGGAAGGCTTCAAGGAATGTGGAGAATTCCCTAAGATTGTAGGTTAGAAAAGTAGAGAGCTTAGATACGATCGCTGATCTGTAAGGCTCCAGGCACAGGCTCTTATTACTTCAGTCTCTTCTTGGTTTACCTACATCCTAGGACAAGTCAGTTGGTTTTTGGCCCCTAGCAAGTGAGATCAGTCTTCTTCTTTTTTTTTTCCCCCCTCGAGACAGGGTTTCTCTGTGTAGTTTTGGAGTTTATCCTGGAACTCACTCTGTAGACCAGGCTGGCTTCGAACTCACAGAGATCCGCTTGCCTCTGCCTCCCGAGTGCTGAGATTAAAGGCGTGCACTACCATCGCCCGGCCCAACCTTCTTAAACTCTAATGTTCATATGGCTCAACTGAACATTTTAACATTGTTAAAAAATAGGATGTTGGCCCAGAGTAGTGGAGCACACTTTTCATCCCAGTCATCAGGAGGCAGAAGCAGATGGATCTCTGTGAATTCACCACCAGTCTGGTCTACATAATGAGTTGTAGGCCAGCCAGGGCTGTGAATTGAGACTCCCTATCTCAAGAATAATAATAATAATAATAATAATAATAATAATAATAATAAAAAGGTTGTGAATGTAGTAGGTGTGGCAAGACCTGAGATGCTACCAAGCAGGCAAGTTTTTGAGGTTGATGGCCTAGGGTATACATCTTTAGAAACAGGGCACTATGTCAGTTTTGATTAGTATGCATGAGTAAGTCTTCTTAACAAGTTCAGATTCACAGGAATGCCACATGAGCAGATGTGAAGAAGGGATTCCCTCATGTATTATTTAATGAGAATCTCAAAGATGATCCTGCAGACACCTTATGGAATCCACTTTAACACAGCAGCGAAAACAGTGAGTGATCTGTAAGGCCCCTTCCTCATCCTAGAAGTCTTTGAAGATATACTCAGTGTTAAGATGTTATAGATACAGCTACTCAACGACCCTCACTGGCATTCTTGGTGCTTAGTTGTTTATCCCTAAGCCCTTTGAGGCAAAAGTCTCCAAAGTAGACTGGAGAGGCAGAAAAACATCCTTTGGATGGCTCTTTATGTGATAATTGCTTCAAAAGTCTCCATGGCTCTCTATGTCTGGCATAACAATAATTGGTTTCTATTCTTTTATAAGAGCCTGTCTTTCCTCAGAGCTTCATAAATGTGGGGTCAGTGTTACCCTCGTTAAAGCCAAAATGCTGTTCAAGTAGAGCTGGTAAGTGGAAGCAGGGTACTTCCTCACCATTGAGACCCTGGTGGCTCGTAAAAGTAAGAATGGCTGTACAGTAATGCCTCAAGACGCAGCACAGGTCAGCTGTGCCCTGCGGCCAGCTAGAGCTGATTAAGAGTCTGATCGTTAAAGACTGACTCATTATGATGATAAAGAGTGTTCTTAACTCCAAAGCTCTCTCGGGAATTAGGTTGTCTTCCTCATGCGACCTGAGTGAACTTTGATGATGGTCCATGGGATCTGCCCAAACATGTATATACAAACCAACACAGTTCTTAGAAATCTTTTCTGGTCTGGCATGAAGTCAAGAACTTAAGAGGATAAATTATTTCTTTCTGAAAAGAACTGGACACCTCACGACACCTGTCTTCATCAGCCCTTCCCCTCTCTGACATCTGTCAATAAGGTCTAGGGAAACCCATATAAACACTACCATTTGCTGCTCTACAATGTTCCAGACACACTAGCAGGTGCCCCAGGAGGGTTGGTGTGGGAGGCTATAACAAAATACCCTAGGCTAGATGACTTACAAGAAACAGCAATTTATTCCCCACAGTTCTTGAGGCTGAGAAGTCTAAGAACAAGGTCCCAGATGAGTCCGTGTCTGGTGAGGGTCCATTTCTTGGCTCATAGAAGGCTGTCTTCATCTTCTCTCTATACTATAGAGAGTCTATGGCTTCACAGAGCAGAAGGATAAGGGTCTTCCTCGGGCCTCTTGTATAAGGGCAAATAATTCCATGCATGAAGCGTCCTCACAGTCTAATCGTGTCCCAAAGACCTTACCTCTTAATGCCATCCATTGGTCATCAAGTTTTGGCATGTGAACTTTAAAGGGACACAAACATTCAGATCACAGCAGTTGGTGTAGAATAGACCTAACAAGAACAACTTGAGCTGGACCAGGAAAGATAACTGTGTATTTCAGGATGATCAATAACAACAATATACATGAACTGCTTTGGAGTTCACAGTATGCTTCATCTAACCCTATGCAAGACGTCCTGTTATTCTTCTTTTAGACTTAAGGAAACTGCAGCCCTGAGGCATTAAATGGCTTCCAGATGATCATGAGAAAGTGACAGAAATGGACAGAAATCCAGGTCTTCTGGATCCCAGTGTCTAATCTTTTGAGTACTTTCCATCATTCAATGCTGCAAATGTGGAAGGCCTCAAGTATAAAAGAAGTAACAAAAATATGAAAATAATCTAGGTAGCAAGCCTCACTTGGATCCTCCCTTGGATGTCCCCCTTTGGAACAGTGAAATTAATTGGATCGCCCATTCATTCAATAATCACATTATAGTTTTCTGTAATAATTATATTAATATTAATATATCAATTATATCATAATTAATGTAATTTATTGTTTTATTAATAGTATATTATTAATAACAGGACTACTTACTATATTAATAATAATATTCTATGATAAATTATTATAATCTTCTCAATTGAGGGAACTGTATGAAAAAAATAGAGAGATCTGGAATCGAAGATAGGATATGATTGTAGTAATGAGCTATGATGTAGGTCAGTAAGTAGCTGACCCTCAGTAAGTAGCTACAGGGCTGCTGAGGAAGGAGAGGTTGAGACTGGCTGAGAAGGAAAATTGGGAGGGTTTTCATGAGAGAAGGGTGGTGGATTACGCCCCCATATGGTCAAAGGAGCCCCTTCCATGGCACGTATCTTCTTGAAATGTAATTTTGTGACATACCTTATTATGAATGGAATTCCTGGTCCCCCAAATCTGCTGTGTTGAAGTCCTAAACTCACTAATGTGACTGTATTTGAAGACAGAGCATTTAAGAAGGTAATTAAGGCTGAATGAGGCCTTAAATGTGAGGCCTTGACCCAGAAACGCTGGCACTATGGTTTGCATGTGACATGGGCCCTCCCCAGGAGCATGTGCTTGCACACGTTATTGCTTGCACACTTTGTTCCCTGTTGGTAGAACAGGTTTGGGAGGCTCTGATGCAACTTCCAGGAAAGGAGGCATGACTGCTGGAGGTGGGTCACTGAATATGGACCTGTGAGGGTTAGAACCAGCCCCACTTCTAGCTTGAGAGCTCTGCTTTCGGGCTTGCTGGGATGTGAGAAGATTCTGATGGGCATTTTCATTGCCATGAACGTGGCTATGTCTTCCCTGCCATGGCTGACCGTGAGCCAAAAGAAATATTTCCTACCTTAACTTGTTTCTGATCTCTCTCTCTCTCTCTCTCTCTCTCTCTCTCTCTCTCTCTCTCTCT
>CABHPQ010163989.1:1180-29807 GCA_902168405.1 Peromyscus aztecus
GTGATAGAGAGATGTCTCAGTAGTTAAAAACACTTCCTGCTCTTACAGTGGTCCTGGGTTCAATTCCCAGCACCCACATTGGATAGCTCAGAACCATATATAAATTTAAGATATAAGTGTAGAATGAATACCTATTTACTCCTGATGAAAACAGTTCACTCCAACCCTAACTTTTGGAGACTTTCAGGTTTTGAAAATCTTTGAAGTGTTGGTAAACAGACATATAAAAACATGAGAGTCTGGAGACATGGCTCAGTAGTGAAGAGCATGGACTGCCTTCCAGAGGACCTGAGTTCAATTCCCAACACCTACATGACAGCTCAAAGTTGCCTGTAATTCCAGCCCCAGGGGATCCAACCAAGCATGCAATTGGTGTACAGACATAAATGCAGACAAAATATCCACATACATTAAATAAATAAATAAATAAATAAACTCTAGATTTAATGTGATAGTATGACCAAATCTGTTGACGGGACTGTGCTGTCTAGTTTTATGTCAACCTGACACAAGCTAGAGTCATCTCAGAGGAGGGAACCTCAACTGAGAAAATGACTCCGTAAGATCGGGCTGCAGGCAAGCCTGCAGGGCATTTAATTAGTGATTCATGTGGGAGGGCCCAACCCATGGTAGGTGGAGCCATCCCTAGTCTTGTGGTCCTGGGTTCTATAAGAAAGCAGGCTGGGCAGGCCATGAAGAGCAGGACAGTGAGCAGCACTCCTTCACGGCCTTTGCCTCAGCTCCTGCCTCCAGGTTCTGCCCTGTTTGAGCTCTTGCCTGGCCTCTCTCAATGGACTGTGAAATGTAAGCCAAATAAAGCCTTTCCTCCTCCAAGCTGCTTGTTCGTGGTGTTTCATCATTGCAATAGGAACCCTAATTAAGACAGGACCTTTGCCCCAAAGGACTACCACGGCTCTATCTACGAAGATACAGTCAGAGTGGTGGGGTGACTAAGCTGGGAGAGTACCTGCCTAACATGCATCAAGTCCGGGCATGGTGGTGCACACCTATGCTCTCACTCAGTGCCAGGGAAGTGGAGGCAAGAGAAGCGGAGTTCAAGGGTGTCCTGGGCTACACAGTGAGTTTAAAATCAGCTGGTACACAAGTGTCTCTGTAACAAAAAAAAAAAAAAAAGGAAGGAAGGAAGGAAGGAAGGAAGGAAGGAAGGAAGGAAGGAAGGAAGGAAAATCAAAGAAAGGGAAAGACCAAAAAAGGAGACAAAGGAAAAAATATAATCAGAACCCAACACATGGGGCATTCTTTACTTAACAAAAGCATAAATCTCAAGAGACTCAGAAACACAACTAAACACATGTGTGGATCATAGTCCAGTTCCCAATTGTGGGAGGGTGGATATGCACTTCAGTGGTAGAATGAGTGCTTAGCATTGGCAAGGCCCAAGTTTAATCCTCCAGCTTTAATATATATACATATATATGTATATATATGGAACAATTAGAGAAATACAAATATAACAAATATAGATTCCATCCAAGACCATATTGTGGAATTATTTGGTTTGCAGGCATAATTACGTCTATTGCTCACAGAGGGTAAAGCATCACAATGCTGCTACTTTCATGGTTAAGAACAGCACACAGTCTGTGTAGAGAAACATGACAAAAAGAAAACTTGGTAACACTGTGTGAAGGGTACACAAGTACCACTGTACTGTCTTTCTACTGTTTCTGTGAGTCTGAATTTTTTCCATATAAAAAGTTAAAGGAAAACTTTCTTTCATCCTCCTCTAATTCTAACAAGTAACATCTACCACCAAGTTTTCCATCTCCCTCTTTATTACCAAACACTGCCTGGCAACTCTGTTCATGGAATGTAGGTCTTGATTGATTTCTTCCTGAGTACTATGAGGCATAGACACTGTCTCAACCTGAACTGCTGCTTCCTTAGTCTTTGTCTAAAGGATGAACTTAGTGACGTCATGGCTGACGTTCTGAGCCTCTGTATAGAAGCAATAATCTGAGAGAAACTAAGACTTGGCCCAGTCTGCTGAGCTTGAGAATTGTTACTAACAGTGCTGTGTTACTCTACAGCAGTGATCTCAAGCTGTGGGTCATGACCCTCACAGGGGTCACTTACCAGATCTCCTGCATATCAGATAGTTACATCACCATTCCTAACAGTAGCAAAATGACAGTTATGAAGTCTCAATGAAATAATTGTATGGTTGGGGTCACCACGACCTAAGGAATTGTATTAAAGGGTCACAACATTAGGAAGATTGAGAACCACTGACAGCAAACTGAGTAACTGGTTTTTTGGGAGGATGAAAAGGGGTAAAAACAAACCACCAGAAGAAATTCTTGGGCTGCCTCTCACAAGCAAGGCTACATCCAAGCCTCGCCTCCAGTAGCTCAGCACCTTGGCCCGAGTGTGGAAGTACAAAGAAGCCCCGAAGGGAAGCAAGTGAGGATACCTGCATTGCCATCTGTGCACGCTTGGTCCAAACCCCGCCTGCTCCCCTTTCATTCTCTGATAGCAGCCCGACAGTGTTTTCCACCGATGGTGGAGCTGCAGAGCCCGTCACCAGCAGAGCCCCGTTCTCATTAGGAGTAAATAATACCATTCCATTCCATCAGCAACTAACCAACAGGAAGCACAGCACATGGAACCCACGGAGAGCATGCAGAGAAAGGCGCCTTGTCTGCCATCTAGGAATGGAGGCAGCTGGAACAGCGGCAGAGGACCAGCATGGACTGTCACAACATGTGTGCGGAACAAGCTAACAGAATTAGGTTTTTTTTGTTTTTTGTTTTTTGTTTTTTTTTTTGAGAACATGAAGAAGCTCCTGTACTTCCTGCTAAAACAAAAGTCAAAGTTACCCACTGCAATCAGTGTTTGACCGTTTAATAAATGTTTCCATCCGAGTGTGATGGTACACACCTGTAATCCCAGCCCTTGGGGAGCCAGGCAGGAGGATCACCACAAGTTCAAAGGCAACCTGGGTTACCAATCAGACTATCTCAAACAAATTAAAAATAAATGCTTCCTCCTGTTGTGACCTGCCCCCTTATTCCTTCTCGGTTTTCATAGGTTTCCCTTTTTCAAAGGTGTCCCTTTTCAAACATGTCTGTAAAAAAATCAACATAGGTGTCTGCTCCAAATGATACTTAACTGCAGAGGTTTATGAAATAAGGCTGTATTGTTTACAATAAGGTAGAAGAGACCCAACTCATGCGCTTACTGAAGCCATGATAGCTGTAGACAATCAGATTAAGTAAAGGTATAGCTAAGATTACCAGCCAATGGCAACAATTCAGTCTGAAGATAATTTTCTAGAATGGATGGATCCAGGCCTGGCATTCTCCTGCCTGCCTTTAGAAAACTTCTCATTTGTTTCTTGTAAGAGGACAGAGCATTCCTTCTTTCCTACCTTTCCTACCAGTCCAGGAAGACATTAGAAGAGAATGAAAGAAGAAAGGAAATTTGGCTTCTAATGGCAGTAGAGACAGAGCCGTTTCTTCCAACGCAGTGCTCAGGCAAGGGCTCAAAGCCACTGAAACCAACTGGGACGTGTATATGAACTAAGCAACATCAGGTCTACCTTGGGGTCACTTTAGATCTATTCGATCCCCCCAACTGATGGATGCCTTACAATTATCCTGATGTACAGTGGCTCCTACTTCCTGTCATCCCTCTCCTGACCACCACTGTCCACTGTCCTGGGTCTGGAACATGAGAAGTTCAGATTTGCAGTCATGTAAATTAACTTAGTACTGATACCAGAACTTGATCTGGCTAACAAAACTAGAATAGAATAGAATAGAATAGAATAGAATAGAATAGAATAGAATAGAATAGAATAGAATAGAATAGAATAGAATAGAACAGAGTAGGGTAAGGTAAGGTAGGGTAGGACAGTGTAGGGTAGGGTAGAGTACAGTAGAGTAGAATAGGTAGGGTAGGGTAGGGTAGAGAAGAGGAAATGTCCTGTAAAGTAGAATAGGTAGGGTAGGGTAGGGTAGGGTACAGTAGAGTAGAATAGGTAGGGTAGGGTAGGGTAGGGTAGGGTACAGTAGAGTAGAATAGGTAGGGTAGGGTAGGGTAGGGTAGGGTAGGGTAGAGTAGAGTAGAATAGGTAGGGTAGGGTAGGGTAGGGTACAGTAGAGTAGAATAGGTAGGGTAGGGTAGGGTACAGTAGAGTAGATTAGGTAGGGCAGGATAGAGTAGGGTAGAGAAGAGGAGATGTCCTGTAAAGTAGAATAGGTAGAGCAGTGTAGGGTAGGGTAGGGTAGAGTAGAATAGGTAGGGTAGGGTAGGATAGTTCTCATTACCCAAACAGTTTTGGTTTTTCTGGCTTGAGAACCTAGAGAACTCTCCATTCTCTTGATTTAGTTTTTTTGCTTTTGTTCTTTTTTTTAAAAAAAAAAAAAAAAAAAAAAAAAAAACCAAACAAACAGTTGAAGGCCTTTACAGCTAGGAATGGTACAACTCACTGGCCCAAGGCAGGAGAAATAATCAATAAGATATAACACCTCTCTTTTATCACCCAGTTCTTCCTGTAGCATGCGCTCCTCTGTGCCCTTCTTTCCATTCCACACCTTAAGTCAATGACTGCCAAAAATTGAAACAGGTGAGAAATATTTTCTGTCTCTTAGAGTCAGAACTATGAGGTAGTTTCTCTTCTCCACTTATTTGTCATGGAGTGGCCACCAAATTTTATTCTAAATTAGTACGTAGTGATTGGCTTGTCTAAGAGCTCTGATGTTCATTGAGAAATGATCAGTACTACATAGATACAGAGTGGGAAAGAGGAGACATCCTGTGTGTGCCTGAAAGAAGCCTGAACCTCAACAGATGAAAACAGCCAACCCCAATGCCAAGTCAAACCAGAGATGGAAGCAGAGGGAAACGCACACACCCAAATCCCAGGAGGACATGATTTCACTAACGCTCTGTCCTAGTTACTTGTCTGTTGCTGCGATAAAACACAATTACCAAGCCATGAAGGAGAAAGGGACCACTTGGGTTTATGGTCCCAAAAGGAGAAGAGTCCGTCATGGTGGCAAGGCATTGTTGTAGTAAGGCATGGAGGCAAGAGCAGCAAGCCAAGCGCTCATATCATATATATATATACACACATATATGTATATATAATGTTTACAAATATAAGATACAAATAAAGGTGTATCTTCATGTACACCTTTATGCCAGAAGAAGGCATCAGATCCCACTATAGATGGTTGAGAGCCACCATGTGGTTGCTGGGAATTGAACTCAGGACCTCTGAAAGAGCAGACAGTGCTCTTAACCACTGAGACATCTTTCCAGCCCATGCTCACATCCTTAACCACAAGCATAAAGTGTAGAGACTGAACTGGAAGTAGGGAGAGACTATTTTGTCTTAGAGTCCACTCTTAGTAATGCACTTCCTCCAGGAAGGCTGCACCACCTGAACCTCCCCAAACAGCATGACCAACTGGGAGCCACGTGTTCAAATATCCACACCTACAGAAGACATTTCTTATTGAGTCCTGCCCCCAACAGATTGTACTGCAAACAGAACATTTAAAAAGACAAGCATGGTCGGGCAGCAGTGGCGCACACCTTTAATCCCAGCCCTCAGGAGGCCAAGCCAGGCGGATCTCTGTGAGTTCGAGGCCAGCCTGGTCTACAAAGCAAGATCCAAGACAGGAACCAAAACTACATGGGGAAACCCTGTCTTGAAAAATGAAAAAAAAAAAAAAAAAAAAGACAAGTGTGCAAAATCCAGATTCTTTGGGATTGTGCAAAGAAATCTTCGACCTCAAATAAGCATCTTAATTTATAATCTTTGCAGAAGGCAAGGAGTTGCACAGTGCAAACATACGCTGTTTGGCACAAAGTGAACAAAGGTCACTCCTGCACGTTCTGTTTCTATGGGAATGCTCCCGATTTGTCAGTATGTTGTCATGTCATGTCAGTATGTCATCATGTTGACCTTGCTGAAAAACTGTACAAATGAACCTGCAGACTGACTGGAGCTGGGTAGAGCCTGGGCACCCAGGTCTGTGACAGTAGCAGCAGTGGATACCTGACACTGGGTTATTCTTCTTCGCTTCCTTTTGTTATCCAGAGGACCAAGCGTGTTCAGGGAAAATGATCTTTCATGTTGACCTTTTCCCGGAGGCTGGACAAGCATGACACCCTGAGATGGTGCAGAGGTACAGACAAGTGTCATCGGGACCCAGCTATAAATAACGGCTTCCCCTGGGACCTGGCCGCTCTTCCCAAGTTAGAATTCGATTCCTGCCTCAGAGACTAAGCCTTAATCCCGAGGCCTCCTTTCCCACAATGCAGCACTCCAAAAAGCTGTAGGAGAATGGGAAACCAATGAGCAGCAGGAGCTCAGGAGCTGGGCACCTGCTTGCACATTGCTGCTGCCCCTTTTCCAGCTTCCTGAATCTCTGAGCTGGAAGTCTATGGGGACAATGGAAAGAGGACACTGACAATAACAGCTGCTCATCATAAAGCAGGTGTAATAGAGGTGCGTGACATGCGCTGCTTATTTACTCTTCAGCAGAAGAACTTGAAGGCAATATTAATAACAGAAATTGATAATAGGCTCCTCCTTTAGAGACGGAGAAACTAGCACTGGAGGGACGTGCGTCCAGCCCTGACCCTTTGTACTGCTGTAACAGCACCTGCCTACACCAGTACTGGAGGTTCAACAGTTACTGAGAGTGGACTAACAGCAACTCAGTGGTATTGCATTGTTTTCTTTCCTTTTTTGAGACAAGGGCTCGCTGTTAGCCCACGCTGGTCCAGAACTCCAGCTCTTCCTGCCTCTGCCCCCTAGCTAGGTGACCGCAGGAGTCTGATGCCACCAGGCCCAGCCCGGCGTCACGACCTCAATGTAGCTGGTACTCTTTCCCCCTCGCCAGCTGCTAAGAAGCACACATTAGCAACGCATACAGTGGCAATTCTAAACTAATGCCCGACGACATTCTGAGAACCAGATAACAAGTCTAATAAAAAATGTAATGTTTTATCATTAAAATGGATTTTGGAGGATTGCTGGGAAATTAAGTACTAACTAAATACTACACCATTTAATACTGACTAAAATAGTCTCCCATGTATATGCTCTTTAAAGTTCAGAAAGGGGATGGAGAGATGATTCCACAGTTAAGAGCACTGACTGCTCTTCCAGAGGACACAGGTTCAGTTCCCAGCATCCACATGGCAGCTCACAACTGTCTGTAACTCTGAGGTCTGACATTCTCACACAGACATACATGCAGGCAAAACGCCAATATATATATAAAATAATAACAATAATAATAATATTTTAAAAATTCAGAAGGAAAACTTAAGGGAAACTCTTTAACATGTTTCTGATAGAGTTCATTAATTAAAATTATAACATAGGAATGGTAGCTAATGCCTGTAATCCCAACACTTAAGACCAGCCTGGGCTACATAATGATATCCTGTCTTGAAATATATATGTATATGTGGGGTTGGAGAGATGGATCAGCACTGACTGCTCTTCCAGAGGACCCAAGTTCAATTTCCAGCACGCACATGGGGGCTCACAACTGTCTGTAACTCCAGGTCCAGGGGACTCAGCACCCTCACAGATATATACATGCAGCAAAATATGAATGTACATAAAATAAAAATAAATAAATTTAAAAAAAGATGATCCTGCAATTCAGTAAGGTCGTCTGAATCCATTAATATGTATGTGTATGTATGTATGTATGTAAGTATGTAAGTATGTATGTGCCAGGTGGTGATGGCGCCCGCCTTTAATCCCAGCACTCTGAAGGCAGGAGGCAGAGGCAGGCAGATCTCTGAGTTTGAGACCAGCTTGGTCTACAAAGTAAGTTCCAGGATAGCCAGGGCTACACAAAAAAGCGCTGTCCTGAAACAAAAAAAAAAAAAAAAAAAATATGTGTGTGTGTGTGTGTGTGTCAAATGCTGTTCTTGTTCCAATCTTAGTTTTGAATTCACTTTTCAATATAAAGAAAACAACTACAGAAGAATTTTTAAGCCTTTGGTATGCTAAGATGCCAACCAAATTAAACACAGAGCAAGTCTATGGCACACATCTGAAGAGTTTCCTAAAAATACATAAAATTATGATTGTGTTCATCATTTCCTTCCTAATTGCCGACGACTGTCCCCAGGTCTGAAAGGATCACTCTAAACCACACATCTATTTATAATAGTGTGCTTACTGTCTTCCTTCCTCCAGCACACTGTGACCTTCGCCACGTCACGATGAGTGACACAGTGTCACCAACATGTGTTTGTGAAGCTATAGGCATCACAAACCGTGAGAGATTTCACGGTTCTTCAAAGCCATAAAGAGTGACAAGAACAATTCCATACGATCATACTGCCTGTGAGAGAAAAATGTCACCCTTAACATAAAGTACCCAGAGGCATAATCAGGAGGTGAGGGAAGAATGGTTTTCGAGCCCAGTAGTGAAAAGCTGGAGTACAAGCTGGCAGCACGAGACAGCGTCTCTGGAACATGCTCCAGGACAAGCGGTCCTCTCCTGAGCAAGCGTCCAGGTGACAGTCAGGAGCCTGTGCCCACAGTGTGGAGCACAAGGGATGCCCAAGATGGCAGCATTCAGAAAGGGGAGCCAGGGAGAGCCTGCAAGAAGAAATGAGGCCGGGAACTTTCTGACTTTCCTGAAAGCATCATTATGAACCCTCCAGGCACCTACCAAGAACATTAAAGGAATTTCAACTTCACAGTTCCTGAACACTCCCTGCTCACAAACACTGATCCATACAGTCCCCACAGCACTATAAATAAATCCCGCCTGAAGGTCTCCTTCCTGTTCACATGCTTCTCCATAAAGCCTGCTCATATCTTTACTCTTTTATCTAACTTTCATCTCTGTGATTCCTGTCTGTCAGGAACAAAAGGTCCAAATAAATGGGGCTCCAGACGCCTGCTCGGTTAACTGCTCCCTGAAAATGGCAACTTTCCCAGGAGAAAAAAAAAAAAGGAGGAGGAAGTGTCCCTGCAGCCCGACATCAAGCCCGTCTGCAGAATGAGGAGCTCAGTGGATACCCACTACCGATGCAGCGCTAGCGTTTCATAATTCTGGGATGTATGGCTGCAGCAGAGAAAAGTCTTGGGAGAAGCCCTCCAAAGGTTCCTGTCCTGTCACAGCCCCCTTCTCAGAGAGGTAGGGACCAACCTGGGCGGCTGTAAGGCCAGAGGCGGGGATTGACATCAGTCCTCCTCAGAGTCAACATTGACCAGTCGCGGTCAATGGAACAGTCCCTCTCCCGGGATTGTTTTTCACCTTCCAGAAAGTTCATAGTCCTCACTTTTCCTGTCAGTAGCAATCACACGTCAGCCTCCACTTGGAGCCCAGCTCCTCTGGTTGGTAGCTGTGTGACCTCTCTGCATCTGTTTGGTCACTTTCGAGAAGAGTAGAGTCCATCGACTGCTACTGTGTGAATTAAACCGGTCCAAGCGTAGAAGGTGCTAAAGCAGTTGCTGGAGCCCAGTAGATTCCAAAGAACTGTCAACCGTTGTCTGTTATCAGTACCACGGGCAGCATTACTGTTCTCTGTCGCCCACACAAGTGACCCCTACACTGCTGTCCTTTCACCTTTTGTGGGTTTGGACACTACTGTCAAGGTTGTGCAAGGGAATGAACTTTGCAAAGCCTGGTGCCAGTAGCTGGGACTCCCAGGAAGGTTTCATTATCTCTTGAAAGGAGGCACTGCATGCTAAAAATGACTGTGACGTTATAAAGAATCATAAACATATCCACCATTTGAATCTGAGGATGCCCATCATGCTTGTAACAGTCACAAACAATGGGACAAGGAGAAACGGTGGCACCACATCATGTCCCAAATTTTCCCCCATTTTTTCTCTGTTCAGTGATTCAGAGATGTGGTGCAGGTGTTTGTTGAACTCTGAACAACACCCCAGATTATAGGCTGAAGAGACGGTAACAGTATGTGTGTGGGGGGAGACAATCTAAACTAAATCCCATACCCCTTCCCTCAGAGAGAAGTCTTGAAGACTGGACAATCAGTTCTTCTCTTGGAGTTCCATCACAATAAGCCATCCTGAAGAATATTCCAAACACTACGGAGAACTAAGAAGGGCATCACCATATGGGTTGACATGTTCCTGTCCACTGACTATGGGAGCAGGCTGTAATCCATCAATGGCCAGTGGGAGACTGCCCTCCACTATTCTCTTCCATCTAGTCTCTCTCCCTCTCCTATGCATCCCTCTCTACTCTGGTACCCTAGCCACCAGGATGGATGTTCATTTATACAGAGTATCTGTGTTACTCTCCTGCCACCAGAGAGAAAGATCCAGATGTCAATAGATGGAGGCGTTACTTGCAATAATCCGGTGTTGGGAGAAGTCACTTAGCTCTCAGTGGTTAATGTTGCTATGTACTTTTCCTGCCTTAAAAAGCTAAACAGAGTCAGTTCCCTTGCCAGTTTTGAGCTGCCCCCAAAGTTTCTTCAATTGCCTTACTATCCTAGAAAAGTAGTGTCCCAAGCCCTTAACCCCCACTAACTAGATTTGTTTTATTTTTTGCATTCAGTAGAGTTTGAATTAACCTTTGTAAATATCACTTGTCACCCTTCCTGACATTGTCCCATCCCACCCTGACCATCCACATTAGAACTCTGTAATCCTGCTTAGGGTGTTCGGATTCACCAACATCCCTCAGGAGGTGTCTAGCACAGGCAGGCTAGCTGCAGAACCCATTGAAGGTGTTCACTGAGTCATCACAAGGCTCTGAACTGCAAGGTGGACAGAACCCAGTTCTGGAAATCCGGCCCCAGAAAGCCTACTCTTTGGACTCCTGTTACTTTTCCCATCCACCATTCCCCCTCATCTAGAATTGAGTCAGCCCCCTTTCCCCAGGCCCCGGGATTCCTGTCCCTTTATGATTTCCTTTTCCTTCTCTCATGCCCACCTGACCTCCCCACATCTCACTGGCTTCCAGCTCAAGCCGGTGCTTCCTCCCCCGTCATCCACCCTCCCCACGTGGAAACGTTCCCACCTTGAAGCCTCTTCCTCAGCCCGCAGAAGGGCTTTGATCTCTGCTGTACAACACAGTTTTTAGGGTCATCCAGCGCTTTTAGATCTTTTAGGGTTTCACCGTCTTGAGATTGGCTAAAAGCTAGTCCAAAGAAAGCCAATATACTTTCAACCTCTAGCATTAACTATCAAAACTCTACAGTTAAAGTCCTCTGCTGTACCATGTTTATTGTGTTATAGGCTCTTGTTTACATACATGTTTCCCTGACCAGAATGAAAGGGCAGGTTTGTATCATGTGTTAATAAAGAAGTGACTCTTCACATATGGCGTTATGATGGTATGAACTGGGTACTAAAACTTATCAACTGACACTGTGCAATGTGAAATTCAGCTGCCCAGTTAAGGCAGAGCCTTGTTAATGCAAATGTCAGTCATTTAAGTAACAATCCCTCCATCTTTGCCACATCGGATACGATAGGTCCTACTACGTAGACCACTTTTGTATTTTGTTTATACTGTTTGAGACAGGGTCTCATGTAGACCAGACCAGTCTCAGACTTGCTACGTAGCTGAGGCTGGACTTGAACTCAGGATCCTTCTGCTCTCTCTGGAGTGCTGAAGGCAGATGTGCAGCATGTCTGGCTTTGTTTGTAAACTCTTTACCGAAGATCCCCCCCATCACTAAGCACATGTGCCATTAAACTCCCCCAAAGATGTGACGCTAACCTGAACTCAGACATGTCCTCTCAACTGTGTGATGCTTTATGAGTTCCGGGTCCAGTCTCAAGAGACTGTGCGGTCCCCTTCTTCACTCTCTCGGGTTCCAGCCATGATGCAGAAATGCTCACGCATTTCCAGATTCCTGAGTGCTTGCAGAGGAATGGACGAGGCTCTGCCAGTGAGTCTTTCTGGCCACTCTGCTCACCACCAGATGCACCTGTATTTTATTCTGTTCCTGCTGCTGTAACAAAACACCTGAGTCTGAGAACTACATAGACAACAAAATGTACTTCTCACAGTTTTGTAAGCTGAGAAGGACAGATTCAAGGTAGCAATAGATTTGGTGTCTGTTAAGGGCTCCCCTGATCCCTAAATGACACCTTCTTGTAGCATCCTCACATAGCAGAACAGTCAAATATGGTCCCCAATGACTTATAGAGGCACTAATCCAGTTCAGAAAAGCAGAGGCCTCATGACCTAACCATGTCCTAAAGGTCTCACCTCTTAGTCCATCATAGTACGTGTTAAGTTTCAACACAGGAATTTGGAAGGAACAACAGCTGAGTCTGAAGAACAACTTGGGGGTTCTTTTTTCTCTCATTTTTTTTTTCAGACAGGGTCTCTATCCTAGACCAACCTTGAGTTTCTGTCTTTATCTGCTAAGGACTGAGCTGACAGACATGAGCTACCTTGCCCCCATTTATATGATGCTAGGGCTCAAACCCAGGATTCACGTGTGCTTAGCAAGCCCTGTACTGAGCTACACCCCCAACCTGAGCTATCCTGAGAAGTAAAGCTTTCTTGCACCTCCAGCCCAGGCAAGCTCCCAAGCCACAGGAATGACCCAGCAGATATCAACTGTCTACTCCAGGCAGAACCAACCCACAAAATCCAGCTAAGGCACTGTAAACCACTACGTATTGAATGTTGATTGTTACACAGTAACAGATAATATAAAAGAGATAATAAGTTATACCAGGGTGATACAAACTCAAAGAAAATGGAATAAAATTTTAAAAATGAATAAATAAATCATACTATGAAATATGATAATTCTTGACACAAAATTCCTGTATCTTGTTTGGGAGGCAGGTGTAAACAAACATCTCAGCTACTCAAACACTGGCACATGGAAGATACCGTATTAACCCAACAAGCACTAAGGTGGGCAGGCAAGTGGGTGGACAGGCAATCAGGGTTAGGCCTCCTATGCCACAGGCACAATGCTAACCAAGAAGGTGTATGGACAGGACAAATCAAAATGTGGTCTTGAAGAGGAGATGGGAATGCAAATCACTGTTGCCGACTCACCACGGTAATTGGAACTGTGCAAGTTTTAAACTGTAAACAAAACCTCAGACACAATCCCAAGCCCCTGATAGGCTGTGCAAAAATTGAAAGCTATGCAGATATAGCCAGACCCAAAATTTCCACCACATTCTCATTAGTTCATAGGAATACACTCACAACTTAAGGAACAGTGGACCGATGGTGGAAAAATACTGTTATTGGCTCAATTATTTCTATCTCAAGACTTCTCTAGATTGCCTGGACAAACTTTCCCATCTGGTAACTTCGGCCTGCTTGTTCTTTATGACATTCTGCTTTGACATAGCCCCCTGAAAGCGCTCTTAAACTCTCTGCTTACCAAACTCCCTGAAGAATATTCCCACATTTTAAGATCTTTGAAGTTCGACACATATTGTATATCTTCCTGTCTTCTACTATCAATAAACATCTGCTGACTGAAGAACCTTCTAGAAGCCCTGCAGGAAGTTTTCCAGCTGTCCAGGGCTGATTAAAACTGTTCTCTCCTGCCTAGACTATGAACACCGAGTGTGCATTTAACCTAAAATTTGAACATAACAAAAACACTTGGGATAGGTGCCATGTTCTTCCTGTAGACTTGCTAGGGGTACACCCATCAGTGCGTCTGGGGTGGCACTTTGCATCTCTTTAGGTCCATGCTGAATATTCCTAACAGCATGGGCACTGTGTCTATTGACACACTCATAAGGCCTCCACAGCCTGCACACTGGGCCCGGAGCCTCTGCTGGGCATGAGGTCTTTCCTAGGCTCTGCTCCTCCAGCACAGCAGTTCTGGTTCCTTCTGAAACCTGAGCTCAGTGAAGATGAGACCTCTGGAAGTGTTAGCACCCTCATCAGAATTGTTTTCAATTTCTTAGCTCAGCTGAAAACTGAAGGAGCTGAAGTTCTGTTCAAAGTGCTTGAAGGTTTGACATTTAAATTGATCTTAAAATAGTTTTTGTATGAAAAACCAAGGAAGGGAGGATTGTGGTTAGTACCTTGGCCTGAACTTTTATATGAGTAGGACACAGTGGCGGTGTTGAAGCTGGCTGCAGGGTTTGCTGGCTTTGATTAGGGCAGGAGCAGCCCAGGATCCAAATAAACCCATAATTCATCTGACTAATTCCAGCTTTCACCGAACCCTCGACCCCACCCCCACCCAATCAGCATATGTGGACATGTTCCTGAAGTCATTTGACTCTTCGGATGGCTGATTCTCCTCATACCCTGCCTGTTTCCACAAAGGAGGAGGGTTTGGGGGGCGGGGGTGGGGGGTGGGCAGAGATCGCAAAGGCCAGCAAATCCACCTGAGCAATCTTTCTGTGAAGGGATGGAATGAGGAAACTTTCACTCTGAAATGTTTGGGGGAAGGAGGGCTTCTGAATCACAGGAGCATCGGAATGATGGCTCTGAAAATATTCCGTTTATACATATTCAAACACTCTAAGTTTTTGTTGTTGCTGTTAGGTTTTGTGAGACAGAGTTCCTCTGTGTAGCCCTGGCTGTCCTGGAACTCACTCTGTAGACCGGCTGGCCCGAACTCACAGATTCTCCTACTCCGCCTTCAGAGTGCTGGGATTAAAGGCGTGTGCCACCATACCCAGCTTAATTTTTTTTTTCAAAATACCACTTAACCTAAACTTCAATTTTTAAAGCATACTGAAGTAGCATCTAAACATACTCCGTCACAGGTCCTGTTTCCACTCTTAAAGTGCCCTCTCTTCCACCTGTGTCAATGAATCTTTTTAATAACACTTCCCGGTATAACCAGGAGATTGGACTACTAGCCAGGCTATGAGAGACCAGTCTACAGAGACTGCACACAAACGGTGTCCGTGCAAATGCAAACAACTGCCACTTGGAATGGACACCCTGGCTAGCAGATTTGGAGCAATGGCCTGAGCTATGTCAAAGCCCTGTACCCCAGGGACTCCCCATTCGACAAGTGCAGTGGCCGCCCTTGCCCCACCAAGGAGCTGTGTTCAGGCTAAAACCTCACGCCCCTTCTCTTAGAGCTCCCTCCAAAAATGAACACAATAGGCTCCCCTGCCCATGTCTGTCTGTCTGTGTGTGTGTCCATGTTTTCCTGTGCTGAATGTAGAAATTTCTAGATGCGAATCTTAACCAAACATGCCAACATAAACAACTAAAGATAGCAGAGTGGCTGTAGAGGCAGATCAGAGGCCCTGTAATGATTTCTAGTTCATCAAGTCTCGTGTTCGTGGCAATGACCACAAGCACATGAACTCTGCTTCTTCCCAAAGCTAAAGAATGCAAAGAAAGAGTGGAGTTCAGTTACTTTAAGGTAAGGGTGGAAGAAGGAAGTACTGAGAGAGAGAGTAGCTTTCCCGATGCTCTGCTGATGCACCAAGGCCCTTAATCAGCAAATGCAGAGATGAGACCATCTGTGCACTGCACACACCTGAAGCCCCTCCATCTGGTAAAGGCATCCCTGCGCAACTTAACAGGCTGTGCATTCACACAATCACCCCTGTGGTACCAGGGGGTCCGATGCAGAGAAGAGCCGGAGAAAGACAGTAAGTCTTAAGGGTCTTTGGAAACAACATACCCCTTCCCTGTATCCTTGCTCCAACCTGACAATTGTGACAGGACCCAGGAAGTGACAAACTGGGTTGAATTTCCTGCTCAATCACCTACCAGCAGGTGAACCTTTGTTAGTGAGCCAATGTTTTAAAAGCTTTGGGATGATATTAAGGTATTGCTCACTTTAGCAAAACAAGGTGGTGAGGTGAAGAACAGAACGGGGAGAACATGTCCATCTGTGTGTGGCTTCAAGAGGGAGACAAAGCCTGGCCATTAATGCAGCATACTGAGGGCATGTAGCACATAGAAAAGCCATCTGCACCATCAGCTCGCAATGCACCCACTGTGGGGAAAGGCCTAAGGGGCCACATGGAAAAGACACCTATGTTCCCCCCAAACACAGGCCTTGGGGTCCAGACCCCAGCCTCCCTCTGAGACATGGGTGAAGAGCCCATACTCATATCTTGAAGCAATCCCGCCCTTGCATGGTGCAGCCCGCCCTTGCATGGTGCAGCCTGCCCTTGCTCTAGCACTGTGCTCCTGTTCTTGCCACATCACGTTCTTATTCTCTACCAGATCATCCCAACAAACAAACGTTCCTTTGCACAGAGCTCTCCTGACCAACACACGCCTCCGGCCACCACTCCTTTCTCTTCCCTTTTAAAGAAAAGCTTGACTGACAGGCAGCCTTCAGGTGCCCCAGTCCAGCTCCCCCCATTCCTTCTGGAAGACCACCTAAGCAGTCTTCACCCACATTACTTCATGGAAATGGTTCTTGTTGAAGTCACCCAGTGACGTCCATGTTGCTACATCTTGGAGTCGGTCAGTCCTTGGGCCACTTCCAGTCAGCAGACCCCAGCCCACTTGATCATGCCCTCTCTTTTTTTTTTTTTTTTTTTTTAATCATTCAGTTCCTGAAGCTGGATATGGCTTAGCAGTTAAGAGCACTTAGGCTCTTGCAGAAGACCCAAATTCAGTCCCCAGAACCACACTGGGTAGTTCACAACTGCTCCACTGGTTCTGGTGCTCTCTTCTGGATTCCATGGGCACCTACACATACGTGCACATACCCACACCCAGACACACACCAACACATAAGTAAAAATAAAACTTTTTTAAAATACAAAACATCTGTAGAAGCATTCAAAACTTCACAGGAAATTAGGAACATTGAGAAACAACAGAACTGTGGACACTATTTTCTTCATATAACTCTACTTGGCCCAGCAAAAGACACAGGGGCAGAGGGCTTAGATGTCTGCTAAGATGGAGTGTCACTTTCCACTTAAAGTAATACATTTCAAATAAGGGCAAGAAAATGTTCACAGGCTACTGAGTCTACGTGAACATTCAGAGTTCTGAGATCTGTCTCACAGGCCTACAGTTCTGAAGAAGGAGTCTTAGCTGCTTTGGGCCTGCTTCCAAGACTACATAGTTAGGGATTTTAAAACTCAATAGCCAGGACTAGAGAGATGGCTCAGTGGTTAAGAGCACTGGTTGTTCTTCCAGAGGACCCAGATTTAATTGCCAGCGCCACATGGTAGCTCACAACTGACTGGAACTCCAGTTCCAGGGGATCTGACATTCTCATACAGACGTACATGCAGGCAAAACACCAACGTATATATAATAAAAATAATTTTTTAATAAAACATTAAAAAAAGCTCAATAGCCTCCACTGACATGTAGAACTCTTCATTTCTTCCTTCTCCCCAAATTTGCAAGCTTGTTTCTTATTATATCCTCCATGAGCTGATGCATGAACACATTTTGTTTCCTCGGTGGAAACACAGACGCTGCACAGCTATAGCTGTTAGACATGAAATCACCTGGTGGTACTTGGAAGCAGAAACAAAGATGCTGTTGCCAAGGTAACCACACATTTTTCCAGTGTTAGGAAGAGCTACCATGTTCCCTAAGCTCAAGGGAATACATATTATAAAAAGATTGGCTTAGTGCAGATGAATATTTACTACTTAAAAAGAATACCAGTTTCTTTATAGACCTGTGAAATGTATTTAGATTATTCATACGCCTGACAAAAACATCTATCTTTCCAGGGCATCAAGTCTCATCTTTCTTTGCCAACAGAATTGAATGCATCCAGTAATAACTAATATTTTATGCTACCCATAATATATCAATACATCTCATTTTATACATTAGAAGACTTATTAAATATTCAATTAGCACTTACTATTTAAAGAAAGACCATTGTGAATTCCGTGTAGAAATGCATTTACAGGATGTATTCATCAGTTATGAAAACTCTTCCGTCACAGTAGAATTTGAGGAATAGAGGTTAATCATCTGAGACCTCAAAGGTTGCATTGGAGTTGACAGACCCTTAGGGCAGCCTGGGACTGCAACAGCAAGGAAGAAGCAGTCCCACAGCACAGGGCACAAAGCAGAAGGCGGGCCACTCACCTCTCACTCAACACTCTGCCTCCTTTCTCCCTCCCTTCCTCCTTGTGTATTGGGCTTTTCTGTTCCAGGCAGGTGACCAATGCTGGCTGTTTCTGTAGGGGCTGGTAGAAATTAGGCTCCACCGCAGGAAGAAGCGGGCAGTGCATCAGGCTCATCTTTTCTTCAATTGCACTAAACTTTATTTTTGCAGATGTTGGTGCCAGTGAAATGCTCACCAGTGAGAGGCAGAGATTTCCTCCTACTCTATATTATTTCCTCTGTGTGTGCATGTGTGTGTGTGTGTGTGTGAGAGAGAGAGAGAGAGAGAGAGAGAGAGACAGAGACAGAGACAGAGACAGAGACAGAGAGAGAGGAGAGAAAGACAAAGAGAAAGAGAAAGAAAAAAAAAGAAAGAGACAGAGAGATTTGAGCTGAAAACCCTAAGAATGTTATGTCATTACAAAGATTCTCAAAATAAGCCCAGACAAATTATTGATATTTCCCATTTAGGTCACACTACCATACACACATAACTAAGTGATCAAAAGCTGTTTTAAAATTCCAGCACATGCATAGACACATCTATTTTTAACCAATAAAAGTGAAAGGTCTAGTTCTCTTCCTATAACCTTTGGAGAACACAGTATGCTGATCTGTAAACCTCAGTTTTCTAAGTTGTAAAAGCGGAGAAAACTGTCATAACCATCTCAAAGGATCATATTACTTACGTTGGTAATACATTTGAAAGGTGCTTTAGATCAAAGTTTGAAAGTCGGCTGTCGTGAGTGGCACATGACTGTCATACCTGCATACAGGGGGCTGAAACAAGATGATTTTGTGTTTCAGTCTAGCCTGGGCTATGTAATGAGACCCCCTTCATAATAATTAATTAACTAATTGTTTTTTTTTTCAAGTTTGATAATTGGAACAAGTGTTACTAGAGGTAGAGTTATATCATGTGACCTGGTGAGGTGTTTTTTGTTTGTTTGTTTGTATCACCCTCACACATGCTAGAGTCATCTGGAAGAAGCATATAGGCAGTCTGTGGGACATTTCCGTGATTAAGGATTGATGTGGGATGGCCCAGCTCCCTATGGGTAGCGCCACTCCTGGGCAGGTGGTCCTGTGCTATACAAAAAAGCAAGTTGAGCAAGTCAGGAAGCATTCCTCCATGGCCTCTGCTTCAGTTCCTTCCTGAAGGCTCCTGCCCTGACTTCCCTTGTTAGGGACCACAAGCTGTAACTGAAATGAACCCTTTCCTGCTCACGTTGCTTTGGGGCAGGGTGTTTATCGCAGCGACGGAAAGCAAGCCAGAACACTAGGAGTAACTCAAACAGCAAGGTTCCTGCCACCCGATCCAGAATGGACAGGATTTGGGCAGGAAAGGGGAATGCCAATGAAAGGGATAAAAGCAGATCCGGAAAAGCTCTCCCGGTATGCCTAAACATGGAAAAAAACACACCTTGAACTACTAAACTCTCCCAGTGACTTCCCACAGGTGACATTCTACTGACTGGGGGGTGGAGAGACGCGACACAAAAATTAGTAGCTTTGCTGCATCTCCCAATTCCTTGGGGCCACCAAAACCAAGGAAGGGATCTGGGGAGGTCCTATTGAAGAACCAAGACTTTCTGCTGTGCTGGGTAAGTCCAAACTTAAATGTGATTTTAATCTATTGCATGTCCAATGAGGAATTTAACTTCGATAATACTGAAAAGAAACAGTAGATGAGAAACAAGAGAAGCCAGAACCCGCAAACCTCGTGAGGCTGCTCCTGACGTGATTCTGGGTCCGTAGACTGACCAGCATTAGCCAGGGCCTTTCTAAGTTCTCACTTTCCGCTACAGTTGCAAACCACCACCGGAAATCAAATGCGTATTTTAAAATCTAAGAGTATAAAGGCACGGGAAGCGGCAACAGTATCACAGAAATGTGACTTACGAGCTAAAAGGACCTATTCTGCTGCTTTTCTCCTAAATTAAACGGCTTAATCAGACTCCAGCAGAAGTCCTAGGCTAGCAGCAATACCCTCGGGGGGTTAACTAACACAAATAATACTCATGGTTGGATTCCATGATGAACTGTAACCAGCTCTTTTTCGGATCAGAGTGTTTACAAAGCCCGAGACTGAGGAAAACTACAATGCTAACACTGAGCTGCAGCACCCGAGGAAGTGTGCTGTCTATCCTCACCAAGTTCCAGGTGGAGGAGCACCAGGAAGCCAGTCTGCACTCCCCCACCACTCCTTGGACACTGGGACGGATGGGGCTGCGTGAGCCAGGAGGAAAGCAACCTGAGCAAAAGTCTCCAGCACCAAACTAATCATCACAGACTATTGCAGGGCTCCTGGCCGGGGCGGGGCGGGGGTGTTTCGGGGGAGGGGGTGGTAACCAAAGGAAATCCACAAGTTTTTATTCCCTGCAAATGCAGCACAATTCACACACAGACTACAGTCCTTCTAGCCAGAGACAACAAGAGTCTTCTCTCCCACTGTAAACACTATGAATGGGCAGTAAGCTGCCCATCCCCCAAACCTGCCCACCAGGCTGAGTCTTGAGTCAAGGTCAAAGCCTACCACTGCTATACTTCCCCTACCCTCTTACCCTCCAGCAGAGGCCCCGAGGAGAATTCTTTCCAAAGACCAGTTTTGATTTCTTTGAACTTTCAATCACGATATGGTGTGTGGTTGTGATGTGACATCAGCGCCTCTGATAGGCCAAAGACAAACTCTGAATCCTCTTTTTTAAAATTTATTTAAGCTAAGAGTCATACAGAGCAAAGCGCTGAATGTTTAGTTCTGGTCAGGCAGGCTCTCACTGTGTAGCCACAGGATGGCTTTCAATCTGCCATCTCTCCACCTCCTCCAGAGTGTCCAGAGCTGCCAGTACACACCACCACTCTCCACCTCCTCCAGGGTGTCTAGACTTGCCAGTACACACCACCACTCTCCACCTCCTCCAGAGTGTCTAGAGTTGCCAGTACACACCACCACTACTAGCGCATTAATTAACTTTGGGCTTCTCCCAATTCTGCAAATGGATTTTAGCCTAATGGGTTGTAAGCACAAGCTCTGGGCACTTGCTGATGGCACATCTGGAATTACTTTCTTCTGGAACTGTTGTATAATGAGGTGTTCTCACGGGCAACCATGGTTCACCCCCTACTGCAGTGTGTGTGTGTGTGTGTCCTGGACTTCACCCTTTTTCAGTAGCAAGTTCAAATACCAGAACAGTTTGTCCAGGGATTGTGTCGGCAGGAATGTGCTCATCTTGGAAACCTGGGGACCAAAATATGCTCATCCCTAGGAAAGGCAGATCCTGCAGATAACAGGGATTGATCGGTGTTCTCCCATGTCACAGAGCTGCCAGCTCTCATATTCTTACCCTCTTTCCAGTATCAAACCCATCTCGTCACCGTTTGTGAAACCAAGGGCAACACAAAGGAAGTTGAAACAAGTCCTAACAAAATGGGGAACAGACCAAGCTTTGGGGAGGCAGTAACTGTTAGGATTCTGCCACTCCTCCAGCTGCAGCAGCCAAGTAGGGGGCCTTACGTCTTACGTCATCCATGCGCAGTATGGTCACACAATCTGCGCATGCGTGGTGTAGCTCTGTAAGTCTACACACACATGCGCAGGGAAATCCTTAAAAAGCTGGTCGCAGACTCCTCCCCTCTCTTCCGCTCTCCCCCACCACCACCGCTCTCCCTTCCCCTCACGTCTTTCCCAGGCCTGGTCACTCTCTTCTGTCTTCCCCCACCTCCTCCTAATAAAGCTCTGACACTGGGTTGTCGTGTGTGCCTCGTGACCTTTCCTCACAGAGTAAAAGCACCGCATTTAAAACCAACAGTAACCTGGGGAGGAGGGGACAATTTCCACAATGGCATTGATGAGGCGTGTGAATTGACTACAGAGTTTATTGTCAGTTCACATGTCCTCTAGTAGGAATGGGTTTCTTTGATGGTTGAGAAGTTCTATTACGAATGTCCATGACATGACATGAGTGGGAAAGAGCAGGGGAGAGACCCAGCCAGCTTCTACCTCCATTCCTGCTGCTAACCAGCAGTTCAACCTACAGTACGTGATCCGCCTCCCTAGCCCCAAATGCATCCATCCATAATTCAGAATCCTTCCCACTTTAGACTTTATCCTGCGACTCAGAGGTTTGGGTTTTTGTTTTGGCTTGGGGTTTTTTTTTGTTGTTGTTGTTGTTTAAATTTCATGTATTTGAGTGTTTTGCCTGCAAGGATGCATGTGTACCACAAGCATGCCTGCAAAGATCAGAAGAAGGCATCAGATTCCCTGGAACTGGAGTTACAAACAGTGTGAGCCACCACATGGGTCCTGGGAACCCAACTGGGATGGTCGGTAAGAGCAGCAAGTGCTCTCAGTCGTGGGTCATCCCTCCCGACCCGACTCAAAGGTTTTATAAGTGTGGGTGAGGGGAAGAGAACATCCAGTCTATTGAGGATTAAACAAAGCATGAGAATACACCCTATTTTCATCTATTTATGTTAGTGTGCGTTCACTGCTGTTTTTAAATGAATTAACTCTTTTCTTCCTCAGTCTTCATTTCTAATCCAGTAAACATCAACAAAACTCTTGAGGCCCTGAAAAACTCTGAAGAACGAAAGGGGTTCCTGAGGCCAGAAAGTTTGAGGATTGCTAGTATAACAGTCAAAAGGCCAAGTTCCAGAGCCAACTGCCGAGTCAAGTCTCCTTCCGCCACTGTGTGACACTGGGCACAGCCCCTCAGTCATTCTGTGGTACTTAGCTCGAAGACTGTCGAGGAAGTAAGTGACTGACACACGCACGGTACTCAGAACTATAGATACTACCCATCATTCTCTTCAGTGTCAGGCTCAGCCACCACCATTGTCTCCTTTTCCACCTCCCCCCATCGCCCGCCTTGGGTTTTTGTTCAGCTTCCTTGACTTGGCCAAATCCAAGCTCTCTGCTGCTTCCGCCTCTGAGGGGGCCAAAGACAGCTGCGGTAAACACAGCCACCACTTTCCTACCACTGCCCTCCAGCAGCCGACTGGGCTGTGAATTTGCCCTTCACAGCAGCTCCATCAGCAAATGACAACTAGAAAATCAAAGTGAGCCAGGCAAAGTTTTTAAAAACATGCTATGTCAGATGAATTTGAATGGAGAGTAGAAAAGCTAGCCTTAGGAATAATCAATGGAACGGGAGGAAGTGGAGAGAAAACACAAGCTTTTTCCATTCCTTAAAGGAAAAGGTGCTATTTACCCAAAGTGCCTTCCGGTGGGAACTGGTTTTGTGTTTTGTTTTGGTTTTTGCCTACATCTCCTTTATGAAATCTTTGACCTACCCAAGGGCCCTCTTTCCAAAGGTAAACAACTCAAGCCATCAGAAGCTTTTTTGATGGACCAGATTCCTATCGCACGCACTTGACTAACAGCCATTTGATCTTGGAAGAGGGGCAGGTCTGAGATCTTTTTAGGAAGGTTTATAATAATCAAATTCTGTGATTACTCACAATCTCTTGAATTTATGACTTTTTTTAATCAACATTTTAATTATTTCTTTAATTCTTGCTCCTATTTTACAGTTTGGAAAGCTGGAACTCAAAGAAACTAGCAAACCTACCCAAAGCCACAGAACCAAAATGACAGAAATGAAACTGAAATACTCCTGAAATTGGAGCATTTAAAGAGACAGGAGCATGGGTACACACAGCAGGAAGCAGAGTGCCCTGGTTGGGGTGTGGGGTGGAGTTACAACTAAACTAATTTTATCAGGGGGTTACCACATAAGCAAATGGGCCCTAATGTGGAAATAACCTCCAGATTTCCCCAGAGTCTCCCATGGGTTCTGGGTTGCACCACCGCAGCTCAACCCATACAGCTCGAATTACAATTCTTAAACCTTTTTCAAAGTGTATGTGTCTGTGAGTGTGTGGGGGTGTTGTGTGTCTGTGAGTGTGTGTGTATGTGATTGTGAGTGAGTGTGTGAGAGAGCTGGGGGGCGGGGACGTGTACCTAGCCAGGTGGAGGTCCTCACACAACTTTCAGAAGTGGTTCTCTCCTCCACCATGTGAGTTCCAGGGATCCAACCCAAGTCCTCAGACTGGTGAGCAAACACCATCTTACTGGCCTTACTTTTCAATCTACTAATTTCTTCGTACAATGGGTATCTTGGAAATAAGAGGGACTTTTTTTTTTTTATTTAGATTTATTTATTTATTTATTTATTTATTGTTTACTTTTCTCAAGACAAGGTCTCACCTATGTAGCTCTGGCTGTCCTGGTTACTAGTTAGACCAGTTTGGCCTAGAACTCACAGAGATCCGCCTGCCTCTGTCTCCTGAGCACTGGGATTACAGGCATGTGACAGTACACCCAGCTGAGATGTATTTATTTTTATTTTATGTGCATTGGTGTTTTGCCTACATGTACATCTTGGTTAGGGCATCAGTTCTCCTGGAACTGGAGTTACAGATGAATGTGAGCTATTGTGTGGGTGCTGGGAATTGAACCCGGGTCCTCTGGAAGGACAGCCAGTGCTGCTCTTAACTGCTGAGCCATTTCTCCAGCCCTGAAGTTTTAAAAAGGTACCCAGTATGTTTTATATTTAGGCTGCTTCTGAGTAGGGTGTTTTGTAAGTTGAGAACCGTCTGCATTCATGTATGATGTCATTAAATATATATTTGGTCTGTCTAAAACTCTCTGGCATTTGTCCTTTACCAACACTGCCGGGTATTTTAGTTTCTCAATATGTAAGTTTAAAAGGCACAGCCAAATCTAATGAATGTCAAACTTGTGCAGTGACTCAAGTCCACTACAGTACTTCTGAACAGGAAAAAAAGAGAAAACTGATTCACAAAGGATTAATTAGGATGAACAATCACTTGAAAAGAATACAAAGAAGAATTCTCTGAAACCATTAGTCCCCCTGAATATGTTGCAATGCGCATTAACTAAAACACCACTGTTGAGGGACAACTGTGGTCCTCTATGAGATAACAGACATTGAAACTATGAACATATTATTCTAGAAGGTGCTAAAGCTGAGCATTCCAACATGGGTTAGGAATGGTGATCTAGTTAAGCCAATAAACCCAGTTTGGTGGCCCACATCTGTGTCCTAGCACTCAGGAGGTAAAATCAGGTTAATCAGGAATTCAAGGTCTTCCTCCACTGCAGAGTAAGTTCAAGGCCAGCCTGGACAATGAGCCCTCATTCAAAAAAATAAATAAGAACCGGTGAGAAGGCTCAGCAGGTAAAGGTAGCTGCCACCAAGTTTCATGACCGGAGTTTAATCCCCACAACCAATGTGCTGGAAGGATGTAACTCCCACAAACTGCATTAACTAAAAGCCCAAATAATCCAAGTCCGTGGGAATACTTCATTTTCTCCATATTCTCCCCCACAAGCCACACACACACACACACAACTATCATTTAAAATTAAAATAAATAAGCTAATGAAATTATATTTTTTTGCTGGTTTTGTAACTTATTAGCTCTGCCCAATAGAACATGGGCAAGAAAAATACTTCAATGTGCTGAGCTCTTAAATGTGGCTAGTGCTAATGAAGAATTTAATTTTTTGTTTTAGTTTTAATTCATCCATAATCAAGTCTCTTTGAGCAATAGAAAAAAAAAACTGACTTTACTGGTCTAAAGACCAATTTGTGAATATAAGCTACAGCTGTTGCCCATAGAGGCTGTAGCTAAATCTCAAGCCATTGATTGGGAACTGAAATTAAGTTAGGTAACTGGGCATAAAATTTTTTCAGAAAAAGCCATCTTTTTTCAGAGATTGCTTTTCTTATTTAACAAACATCAAAAACTATCATGGGGGGTGGACTGAAGAGAGTAATTAGCCGTTAAGAGCACTTACTACACTTGCAGAAGACCTGGGTTCAGTTCTCAGCACCCACATGGTGGCTCACAACTGCCGGTAACTCCAGTTTCAGGAGATCGGATCCCTCTTCTGACTTCTGCTGTCACTGCACACACTCGGCGCACACACGTATACTCAGGCACACACAAGTACACATAAAGATCTTTAAAACCCACCATGTAAAAGAAGAGCTGTCATCTGCAAAACCGAACATAGGAAGTGAGACGTATACAGATTGGATATAGTTATCCCCAACATCAGCTACTTACTGTGGTAAGGATGGATGGATGAAAGAGTGGACAGATGGACAGTTGGACAGACGAACAACCAGCAAACAAGGATGTGTGAAGAAGGGGGAAGTTGGGGTGGTGAGAGTCATAATGAACCAAAACTAAGCAAGGACTTCATTCATGAGGACATTCCCCTCGTGGTTTCGGTTAGAAGTGAATTCTACACTATACCCTAACAAGACCAAGCTGATGAACTGTGTTAGCTCATCCTTTCAACAAGTATTGTGGACCCCGTAACTCCTGTTGTTAGTATTTTTTCTTTCACGGCGCTGGTTAAGCTACGGCGGTGCTGGCGGCGCTACCCCCTGCGGCTGGTCGCCGCCTGCAGCGTGCTAAGTAAAGATACACAGCCATAGTTAACCTTTTTGAGCTTTATTGAGAGGGAGAGAGAGAGAGAGAGAAGGAGAGAGAGAGGGAGAGAAAGAGAGAGACAGAGGGGGGAGGGAGAGAGAGACAGGGGGCCCGCCGGGAGAGAGGAGCGGAAAGGAAGGGAAGAGAAGAGAAGAGAGATTAGGACAGTCATGGCGGCTTTTTATAAGGCGGGGGCGTGTCCAGGTAGACGTAGGTGACGTAGCCATGCTGCGCGCTTGCGTGGCTACGTGACATCATGGATCCCGGTCACGCGAGACGCCTTAACTCGGAAATGGCTATTTTGACCTGGAGTCCGCCAGGCGGATGTGTCTGGGTGGTTGGTCGCCTTGGTTACCAGACGCCTTGAACCGGAAATGCCTATCCTGACCTGGGGCTATCTGGGCCGAGTCAGCCGGGCATGTAGACATGCCTGACCTTGGGGGTGTTGTGAACCCTTCACCTGTCCCTTCAGGACAGACAACTGTGGTAAGCTCCAGGACGTCATGTGGAGCATGTGTGCCTGCCCTTCGGGGTACTTAATCAGCCCCATGGACAGGTAACAAAAATTCTGAGGTAAAAACTTCTAAAGGTGCCAGCACACAAAAGAGACTTCAAACCCAGCCTAGGCTAGTTAGGAAAAGAAACTTCTAGAAAGAAAAAAAGAAAAGAAGAGAAAAGAAAGGAAAAGAAAAGAAAATGCTATCTGCCTATTGAATCTATCTCATATGTATGTTCTCATGGAAATTTTCCTTTTGTTTGGCATTACATCACTGACCTTTTCAAGGGTACTCATTTCTTGAGTACACATCAATCAATATAAATTTATTGAATGCCGAAAATCCAAGTGCCTCATTTTCCTGGGTTATTCTCCATGTGCTAGAAGCCGAAGTTACAGGAAGACAAACGCGTCCCTGGAGAAAAATAATTCCCCAGGTCAGAGATTTCAATAATTTTCCACATAAGAAAAACATAATACTGCTTTGTAACACATCATTTCTTCACGAGTTCTTTTTTAAATTGTGATTTTTCTATCCAAATTAAATCTAGACATCTCTCCAAAATAAACTTCAGAAAGGCTAATAATAAAAGAGGGAAAAAACGCACTAAAATGTAACTTTAAATATTTCAATACGATTAAATCCATTAATAGGAAATTCTTTGCACTGTTTTATTTTATTTTTGCATAGTGTTTTGCCTGTTTGTATGTCTTTGCTCCACATACAGGCCTGGTGCCTGAGGACAAAAGAAGGCATTGGATTCCCTGGAACTATAATTGCAAACGGTGTGGGCTGCCACATGGGTGCTGGAAATCAAACCTGGGTCCTCAGCAGGAACAGCCAGTGTGCTCTTAACAGCTACCCTATACAACCCTCCAGGAAATTCTTCTAGGCTAGCAACATCACATAGATTTAATTGACAGTCTGGAGTCAAAATCAGGTTGCTCTGTTTACAAGTTGTATGTTAGCAACATCTCCATGTTTCTCTTTGTGTGTGTGTGTGTGTGTGTTTTCGAGACAGGGTTTCTCTGTATAGCCCAGGCTGCCCTGGAACTCACACTGTAGACCAGGCTGAAACCCACCTGCCTCTGCCTCCCAAGTGTTGGGATTGAAGGTGTGCACCACCATGCCCAGCTTCGTGTTTCTATTTGTAATAGGTAAATGAGTGATAAACAGTCCCTGCTTCACAGAGCTGGTGAATTAAATATGCATATCTATGAGGGATTTGAAAGCCCTGGGGCCTGTGTTGCACACCCGTGACCCCAGCACTTGGAAGGCGGAAGCAGGAGGATCAGGAGTCCAAGATCATCCAAGGCTACCTAGAAAGTTCAAGGATAGCATGAGCTATATAAGACCTTGACTAGGGGGGAAAAGAGAAACAAGGAATTTGAAATAGTGTCTACCCTGAGGACTAGGTATCATCTAGTCTCACTAATTACAATGCTTCTAATTCCAGGAAATTCTAAAAACCAAACAAATAAAATGCATAGTTCAGGAGAAGTTAGAACAAATGTGGGAAGAAGGCATCCCTCAGGTTCAGCAACTTTCGTCATTCTGTCCTTTGCTCCACTTGGGGGACAGAAAAGGGCCCCGGGCACATGTGTGAAGAAATCTGAACTCAACAACATATCACCTTGAAGACCTCTTCCCAGG
>CABHPQ010163990.1:0-14610 GCA_902168405.1 Peromyscus aztecus
TCTCAAACGTATTTAAGTAGAAAAGTTAAGAACATGAACAAGAATAAGGGGAAAAGCCATAATTCTTTCACCTTATCACCTTACCAGACTATTATTATTTTTGTTTCCTCCAATCTCATTTTCCTGGTAGGTTTCTATATAATTGTTAATTTATTTACTTTTACACAATGAGAATCCTAATTTATATGTAATTTTTGTGTCCTGTTCTTTTGGTTACTTAATTTTATAAATGCTTCTTGTTGCTGTGCTTTGGATACAGCTTCAGTATCTCCCAAGCCTTCAAATGCTGAAATTAAACCTTATTGTGATGTATTAAGGAGGAAGAAACTTAATCCAACTATGGTGTTTAGAAGTGGGGCTTTAGAGAAGGATTAAAATTAGATAGGTGGAGCCCCCATTGCTGACCCTTGCTGGCTTTGTAGAAGGAGGGAATAGGAGCTGCAGCGGTGGCTTAGTCGTTAGACTGCAAACTGCTCTTGAAGAGGACCCAAGTTAGGTTCCCAGTACCCACATGCAGTAGCTCACAACTGTCTGATGCCTCTGGCCTCTGTGGGTACCTGCACTCAAGTACACATATCCTCCTACATACATATACATGTAATTTAAAAGAATCTTAAATGTTTTTTAATAAAAGAAGGGAGGCCAGACACATACTCTATACTCACGTACTGTTGTCTCTTTTCACGTGATGGATGACCTGTACTAACCCGGGGCTCTGCCAGCAAGGGCATCACTAGATGGACCCTTATGCCATAATAAGCTCTTTTTTTCATAATTCACCCAGTCTTTGGTATTGGGTGAGCTGTGACAGAAGGCAGACGGACCAGTGCACCCAAGCTCCCATGGTATCTTGAGGAAGGAAGGAGACACTGAGAGGGAGAAGGGCATCAGGGACTTCCACACAGCAGTGGGCTGTGAATGAGTCATGTGGGGGCCCAACTCTTCCTGGAGTTGCTGCAACTTTATAAGAAGGCAAGGGGACACCCAGAGGAGTCAAACAATCCACAGGTAACCAGAAGGTCCCTGACAAGGAACTTGCCCTGTTAAGAGGAGTTAGAGGCAAGGCTGCCTAAACAGACCTCAGAAAAGAATGGCTCATCATAGAACATCTTCCCATGAGCATAGGCTGTAGTAAATGGCGGTAAGTTAGGTCACTGACTGCAATTCCCGGAGCTTTTCCATAGTGAAAGGAAGCGGGACATTGTATCTGCTGGAAGGGACTGTTTGCTTTTCTGGCTGTGTTTCCCACTTTATCTTGGCCCCTCCTTCCCCCTTGGTTGTCTCGCCCCAATCCCATTTCTCAAATGAGTTACACTGTCCCTTATTCAGCCAACCTTCCTCCAGTCAAACGCGTAACCAGGGTCTCGTGCTTTCTGTTGTTGGCTTTCCAAAGCCAAGATGCCACGCCAGCCCTCCTCCTGGGCTGTGTCTGCACAGCTGGCCTCTGCACACCCAGGCCGGCACTGTGCATCACCTGCCTGCCCAGTGCTTCAGGAGCGCTGGGAAAGCTAAGGAATGATGATGAAGGGCGGATGCCGGTTCCTGCATCCGGCAGTGCTGCTTTGGAGCTGCTCCACCTCCCTCAAGGAAGCTGCTCTGCCTCGCCAGCAGACTCTAGACACCAGGCACTTTTATCCCGCTGTTCTTCACTGACAGGTGAGGAAACTGAGGACTATTGTTTATAAAATAAAACACTCATAGCATGAGATAAACCCAACGTGCCAAGCCAAGAATAAGGTGGAACCGCTTGTTACTGCTTTCCCAAAAGACTAACTGCTAAGCCATGGATGGCAGCTCCTGCCTGTACTTGGGAGGCTGGGGCAGGGTGATCAACGCAAGTTAGAGGCCAGCTAGGGTTACATAATGTGTTCCAGGTTAGCTTCAGCTACAGTGTGAGACTTGATCTCAAAACTACATAAATAAATAATAATTTGAAAACCATCAATAATCTTTTGTTTATTTTTGTTTGTGGTGGTCTGGGGGAGGTTTTTTGTTTGTTTGTTTGTTTGTTTTCTGCTAGAGACAGAACACATGGCCTTGCACAAGCTGGACAAGCACTGTTTCAAGACGTTAGCTCCATGTTAACTTCATTTCTCTCTTCCTCTCTCACCCTTTCTCTTCCTCCATCTCTTTCCCTCTCCTTCCCTCTCTCCCTCTTTCCTATTTCCCTGCCCTTCACTCTTTCTGATTCTCTCCCTCCCTCTTTTCCTGTCTTTCTCCCTGTCTCTCACCTTCTGTCTCTCTCCCTTCCTCTCTCCCTATCTCTGTCTCTCTCTTTTTCTTTCTCTCCCTATCTCTCTCTCCCTCCCTGTCGTCTCCCTGTCTCCCCCTCCCCTATCATGTGAGGTTCCTTTACTCTGTACGTTGGGGTCATATCCTTTTTATTAGCTCCCTAGTGTTTCCTCAATAAGGCACCATAGCTGAGTGAGTGAGTGAGTGAGTGAGTGAGTGAGTGAGTGAGTGAGTGAGTGAACAAAACTTCCGTCTCAAGGTTGAGGTTAGCACTCGAAGATGAAGGTATCGCAGACCTCTTTGGGGTCTTCGGTGTTCCTGGTTTCCGCCCTGTCACCTTGCGCTCTGCATCCTTCATCACAGTGTTCTCTCTGTGCATATGTATGCCTCTCCACAGGGCGGTCTCACTCTAAGACAACAGTAATAGTGGACCGGGTGCCTGTAACACGAATTGTTAAGTGGTCTCGTAATAAAAAAACCCCGGAGCCAGATATTGGTATAAATGCTGAAAGATCAGAGAGACAAAGGAACAAGCCACGGCCACGTCTCACCTCACCAACTCCACGAATCCTCTGACTGAAATCCTCTAAGTCCTCACCCGAAAGGCTGCAGCCGAAAAAGCCTCTAGCTGAAAGGGTCATTTCGGCCAAAAATCCTTTAGTTCCTATCTCCTCATGCCTTATATACCTTTCTCTGCCCAGCCATCACTTCCTGGGATTAAAGGCGTGTGTGCTTCCCAGTACTGGGATTAAAGGTGTGTGCCACCACTGCCTGGCTGTTTTCTCTCCTAGACTGAGTCAATCTCATGTAGTCCAGGGTGACTTTGAATTCACAGAGATCCACACGGATCTCTGCCTCCTGAGTGCTAGGATTAATGGTGTGTGCTACCACTGCCCGGCCTCTATGTTTAATCTAGTGGCTTGTTCTGTTCTCTGATCTTCAGGTAAATTTTATTAGGGTGCACAATATATCACCACAGGTGCCCACTCTCCTTCACTATGATCTCTTTTTAACTGTACTAATCATAGCTGCTATGATCCTATTTCCCAATGCACTAACATTATGAGGCATAAGGAATAAGGACTTCTATATATGGACTGGATGGTGTGGAGAGAGCATTGCAACTCTATACTTTATTGCATGGTTCTGCTCTTTGCTTACAAGTCTCTGGGGAACATTTTCTAAGATGTGTACGTTTTTTGTTGGGGAAACAACTAAACTATGCCTATGAGGAGAAGAAGAGAAGGCCTGAGTAAGGAGCAGAGCAATGTGGCCTGCCACAGGCTTGGGGAAAAGTGGGAGGATTGGGGCAAACACAGAGCTCAGGGAAGTTGTCAGAGCTAAGAGAAAGAGTATTACACACACACACACACACACACACACACACACACACACACACGAGCATGCTTCTCTTCCTTCACACGAAAGGGCTCCTTAGGAACCTGCTAGAGGGGAAGTTGTGGGCTAGCCCAGTCTTTGCCAGGACTCCAGTTACTCCGCCGCATGCCATTGTCAAGCTTGGAATGGATGCTGGAAGGAGCTACAGAGAAACCATGGGGACTATAAAGGAAATGTGTGGCCACTCACACTTTGGAAAGTGAGTGTATTGAACTAACCAACTGAGAAGCTCTCCATTCAATAGTAAGAGTCATATGTTGGGCATGGTGGCACACACCTTTAGTCTCAGCATTCAGGGAGGCAGAATTTGAGGTCAGCCTAGTCTACATAGTGAGTTCCAGGGCAGCCAAGGCTATATAGGGAGGTCCTGTCTAGAAAAGAAAAAAGAAAGAAAAGGAAAGGAAAAGAGGCAAATACATTTTCAAGTTCTAGCTCTGAGACTTTTTTTTTTAAATAAAGATTTCATTTTTTCAGAGTAGTTTTTAAAATTCTTCTCTCACACAATGCATCCCAACTACAGCCTCCACTCCTCCCAGCCCCCACCTCCCCTCTCCCTCAGATCCACTGCTTCTCTGTTACCCTTCAGAAAAGAGCAGGCCTCCCAGGGATATCAACCAAGATGCAACTAAGCACAAATCCTCATATCGAGGATGGGTGAGACAAGCCAGTAGTAGGAAAAGGGTCCCAAGAGCAGGCAAAGAGTCACAGACACCCCATATCCCACTGTTAGGAGTCCCCAAACACCCCAAGCTAAACGACCACAGCATGCATGCAGAGGACCTAGGACAGGCCCAGGCAGATCCGTGATTGCTGCTTCAGTCTCTGTGAGCCCCTCTGAGCCCTGCTTAGCTGATTCTGTGGGTCCTGTTCTCCTGGTGTCCTCGAGCCCTCTGGCTCCTATAGTCCTGCCTCCCCTTCTTTTAAGGGGTTTCCTGAGCTCTGCCTAATGTTTGAGTGTGGGCCTCTGCATCTGCTCCCATCAGTTGCTGGAGGAAGCCTCGCTTTCAGAGGAGTTTTAAGTTCACAGAAAAATTTACCAGAAAGCATAGAGATTCCCCGTATGACCCCTGCCTCCTTCGCTATCAGCATTCTCAAGTAGAGAGGTAGAGAGGTTTGTCTGTAACTAAACCCCCACTGACATCCCATATCATCCCAAACCCAGAATATGCCTTGAAATTAGCGCTCCATGGTGTACAGCACGTGGGTCTGGACAGATGTCTAATGACACGTAACCAACATTAGAGTCCTAGAGTGATTTTATTCCCCTAAAAATCACTCATGTTCTTCCTATTCCTGCCCCTTCAACCTGGTTCCCTGGGACCCACTGTTTTAATTCCTTTCACAATCCAGTGACCAAAATAATCGGTAAAAACAAGTGCAGGGAGGGAAGGTTTTCTTTGTCTTATGGTTTCAGAGGATTATCATCCATCACAGTGAGAAGGGCACAGCAGTGCCACCACCTCTGTCTGGGGCATCAGGGGTGAGAGGCAGAGGCCCCTTATATCAGGAGAACCACGAAGCAGAGAGCAGGGATGGAGCTAAAGGTGCATGCGTGCGTGCGTGCGTGCATGTAGGACATTGGGTGTGTTCCTTGATCACTCTCCACCTTACTTTTGGATACAGAGGCCTCTCTCTGAACCTGAAGAGCATTAATTCAGGTGGGCTGACTGGCAGATGAGCGTCAGGGATTGCCTGTGTCCACTCAGTGGCCGGACATGCTTTTATCTAGCGCATGCTGAGGATCCCGACTCTTCTTTTTATGTGGGCGCTGGGGATCCAGACTCTGGTTCTCACACTGGCATGGCAGGCGCTTTACAGACTGAGCCACCTCCCCAGCCCCAGGTAGAAAATTTAAAGGGCTGTCCCTGGTGACCTACTTCCAGCAGCCAGGGCCCTTCTCCTTAAAGGTTCCATAGCTGACATAATAGAGCCCAAGCTGGGTCCAAGCCCAAAGCATGAGGCTGTGAGGGACATTCCAGAGTCAAACCTTAGCCATCACTGATCCTTCCACAATCTCCACAGCATTGGTGTTTGCAAAGGGCCAGAGAGTTGGAATCCTTTAGCTTTTCTGGCTGGCTCCTATCAGTCAGTGATGTGTAGTTAAGATTCTGCAGTAGCATTTTAAGGCTTGGTAGACCCTCAAACTCGTTTTTCTGTGAGCTCTTGGGCATATTTCTTAGTCTCTGTGAGATTCCGTTTCCTTATGCAAAAGTTGCCTCTCTGTGTGTGTGTGTGTGTGTGTGTGTGTGTGTGTGTGTGTGGCAGGCAGTGGGTGATCTCTATCAAGTGAAATTCATGGAATTTCACTACATGAAAAAGGTGCTTTGCATTTTGATTATTCAAGAAATATCTTTTGCCTACTGTCTCAAGGGCTGTTAGATGCTGCCCGTATGACGTTAAATACAACTAACAGGGGTCCTGTCCTCATGGAGTGCATATTTTGAAGAGAAAGGTAGGTATTTACCTAACAAAAATCAACCCAGATAATGAAATCCTATCATCTTAACCTGCATAAATAAAGAAAAAAAGTTCCTAGCATAGAGAAGGTGAAAATAGAATAGCTGGGGACAGGAAGGGAACTAAGGGACTTAGTGAGAGCCCCTCTGGGGGAAGTGACATGAGGCTGAGACCTGAAAGTTGAGTTGGTGGGGAGGGGACAGGCAGATGGAGGGCTTTAGTTGCGGTGGTGTGGGGGTGGTGCAGGGGAAGTGACCCAGGTAAAGGGAACAGGTCCTAAGGCAACTGGAGAGCTTAGTACATCACCGGAACTGAAACGCGGTGTCACTGCGAGGGGAGCATGGCATGATGCTGCAGACACAGGCAGATGGGGGCGTCAGGGACTTAGGGGACACCTGTTCTTTAAGAGTGAGAGGGGGCTGGGCAGTGGGGGCTCACTGGGGAGGCAAAGGCAGACAGACCTCTATGAGTTGGAGGCCAGCGTGGTGTACAGAGTGAGTTCCAGGACATCCAGGGCTTCACAGAGAAACCCCGTCTCAAAAAAATCTTTTTTTTTTAAAAAAAGAGTGGGAAGGAAGGAAAGGTCAATGAAATAAGAATAAGACAGGAAGGAAAAGCAAAGCAAGACTCACAAAGAAGATGGGTGCCAGGCATCCAGGCATGGGGGAAGGAGAGAGAAGGATGGGGGGGAGGCTGAGGGAAGTGGACAAGGGTGGAGACTTAGCAGATTTCAGTCAGTTAGCAAGATGTCTAGCCCCACCCCTTTCCCTTCCTCTCCCAGGCTTGTAGCAGGAATCTTAGCAGTTCTTATTAATAAAATCAAACCTCAGCCAGGTATTGGGGTGAACACTGGAAGATCAGAGAGACAGAATAAGCCACAGCTATCTCACCTTGCCTGATCCTCATCTGGTCTTGCTTCCTCAGACTGGAAGCCTCTATGTCCTCATATCCAAATGAATCTCAGCTGAACTGCTGCTAGAAGCCTGAATGCTTAACCAGCCCAATGCTTCTCCAGGCCAAATGCCTCTCCAGGGCAAATGCCTCTCCAGGGCAAATGCCTCTCCAGGGCAAATGCCTCTCTTGGGCAAATGCCTCTAGTTTCTAGTCCTCACGCCTTATATACCTTTCTGCTCTCTACCACCACTCCCTGGGATTAAAGGCTGGCTTTCTGGGATTAAAGGCGTGTGTCACCATGCCTGGCCGTTTCCAATGTGGCCTTGAACTCACAGAGATCCAGAGGGATTTCTGTCTCTGGAATGCTAGGATTAAAGGCGTATGCTACCACTGCCTATCCTCATGTTTAATATTGTGGCTGTCCTGTTCTCTGACCCCAGATAAGTTTATTAAGGTACACAATATTTTGGGGAACACAATACCACCACACAGGCTGGTCGAGAACTCACGACCTTCCCACTCAGCCTCCTCAGTGCTGGTGTTCCAGGCATATGCCACCTGGCCAAGTAGTCCTTAGACACCTCTGAGACAGCAGCAGGCTCAGGCAACAGCCAGAGGGTAGGGCAGACACGGAACTCTCAGAAGCGGTGTTCAGAGAGGGGAAGAAAGAGAAGGAAGCTGGGCCCACTGCACTGTGAAACAGAAGAAAAAGAGGGGCGTTACTGAAATGGCTTCTTGAACTTTATCTTAAACTGGAAATTGTGAGCATTGTTCCAAGGTAAAACGAATCCGGTGCCCAGAAGGTGAAGGAAGAGAAAGGATGACTACCCTGCCTTCCAGAGGCTTCGTTCCCAGGGATACTTTGCCTACAGGTAGAAGGTGGTAGGTAGGAACCTGGGCCAGCAGGCAATGGTACTTACTGCCAAGCCCGATAGCCTGTGCTCCATCATGGGAATGAACTTGGTCCAGGGAGAGGTGTGTCTCCTGTGAGCTGTCCTCTCACCTCGGCATGGTCCCCCAGCACACATTCGAATAACTGAATAAATGTAAAAAAGGAAGTGTACAGTCTATTGTCTCCAAAGGACCAAGTAGCTGAATGATGCAATTTCAGTCACACACACACACTGTTAGTTTCAAGACTGTGTAAGATATTTCCATGTGATTTAAAAATAACAGCTCTAAATCAAATCTGCAAGCCCTGATTCTGGGTCAGTTTTGTGTGAAGAGGTCTTACATAGATCTTAAAGTCCAAATTTCCCAGTTGCTCACATGTTTCCTTCTGCCCTAACAGGAGACAGAAAGACACCAGCTTGTGATGCTGTAGGAACGAGAGAGTTTCATTACCCACCCACTTTCCTTATTACCTGGGAACAGAGCACAGTTTCCATCCCACCGCCTCCCTTTTTCATGAAGAAGACAGATAGATTGGTAATTTATATCAAAGTTCAGTATGTGTGCAGTTTTAAAAGCCAAATAGTTGCTCTATATTAATTACCCTCCCCTAAATGCTCCTCCTCCCCACCCATTTCTCCACCCCCAGAGGAGCGCTCTTTCAAGGCTTTATCTATCTAACTCTGCTTGTTGTAATTAGCATACCTCTAAATAGCTACTTCTTGATCCTCCCTGTTGACTTTCACTGCAGAAGCTGGGGATTTAACTTCCACCCCTGCCCATCATCCATGACACATGTGTTTCCTGGCCTTACACACCTACATCATTTTAGCCTGCTACTCAGTGTTTACATCACCACGGACAAAAACAGTTACCGTTCCCACCTGTATTATAAATGCATTCTGATCACATAGCCTCTCTTCAAAAATGTTTTGCTCTCTCTGGCAACCTTTTGTCTCAGTTTTCATAGGCCTCGTGTGTGTGTGTGTGTGTGTGTGTGTGTGTGTGTGTGTGTGTCACTGACAATCTGTATTTTCCCCTAGCTGTTACAACAATTTGGTATTCTATCGATGGGAAAGAGTTGCTCTTGATCTAGAGCCTTCCAATGTGCTCCCTTCCAGACTCATGGGTCGCCAGGCCTGCTGGCCAGCTATCAAGCTGGGGTATCTCTTTGCCACATCCTGGGGATTTCCTTCACTCTGTGTCGAGCACCCTGATTCCTTTGCACCTCTTCCTCTTTCTTGATTTACTCCATTGTTTTGGTGGGGCACATCCTTTGGTAAGTTCCTCAGAGAGAAAGCTGAGGAGATAGACACGACCATGAGGGCATGCATGCTCTGCCTTGTTCGCTCGGCAATCACCATACCAGTGTCTTCTAAACTCCCATCATGTGGTTTTTTTGCCTGGTCCCTTTTTCCTAGCCACTGAAAGTTCATTCAGGAAGTGTTGCAAAATTAATGCCCTCTTCCCCAGAGAGCCCTTATCTACCGACCAAACACAGATAAAGTAAATACCCTCCTCAGCCCTGAAGGTGATAACGTTGAAGCACAGTGTGTGTGTGTGTGTGTGTGTATGTGTGTGTGTGTGTGTGTGTGCGCGCGCGCGTGTGTTTCGCAGGGCCTGGAAGAGTGCTGCTGCTCGTGGCAATGCACTTACCCCTGCGTGCATTTGTGGAGACCCGAGTCAGGTGTCCTCCCCTACTGTTCTCCACCTCATCTTTTGGAGACAAGAGCTCTCACTGAATCTGGAGCTTCTTCTTAGAGCTAGACCGACTGGCCACCAAGCCCCCAGGACCTCCCTCCCCGCTCCAGGACTGGGGTTGGAGACATTACAACCACAGGCAGCTTTTTCCATGGGCTCTGGTGACCTAACGAAGATCCTCCTTCTTACACAACAGGCACTTTACCTACTGATCCATCCTCCAAAACCCGAGGCATATTTTCTACACGGTCCTCACCAGAGTCTCCACTGAAGCCCACACCCTGGTGATAGTTCCAGCCCTTGTCAGATGCACTGGCTTCCTTGTCTTGCTTCAGCCCTGACAGCTATGTTCTGAGGTCATCTCCAAAATGAATCACTTTTGCCCTGCTGTCCATCTCTAATCTTCCCGCCTTGCTTCCTTTCTAGGTGTGATGTTTTGTTTCTGCGGCCATGTTTTCAATTCTAAAATCTCGTTTTTTGTTGCTCTCTAAAAGTTCATGGGAAGAAACGTAGCAACAAGCTTTCTGTTCTTATGTTGTCTATTTATGCACATGTCTTTCTAAGCCTTAGACTCTAAGGACACCAAGTACTTGGTTTTCTTTGATAAAGATGCCACTGTCTCCAAATTATCTTTAGGATATGATTAGATATGATAAGAAAGCTTGGCTGAATGCAGGACGGCCATCAGTGGTTTTTTTTTTTGTTGTTGTTTTTGTTTTTGTTTTTTGTTTTGTGTGTTTTTTTTTTTTCAGTGCTACAACATAGCTGTAGGGAAGAAGAGAGAAAGCAAGGTCTCCAATCAGGGTCTGTGGCAGTTTGAATGGGAATGTCTCCCATAGATTCATATATTTGAATACTTGGTCCCCAGTTGGTGGAACTGCTTGGTAAGGATTAGGAGGTGTGGCCTTGCAGGAGGAGGTGTGTCACCGAGAGTATACTTTGAGGCTTCAAAGGATTCACTCACACCATTCCCATTGTCTCTCTGTGTCTCATAGTTGTGTTTCAAGTTACCGCTGTAGCACAGTGGCCGCCTGCCTGCTGCCATGCTCCCAGCAGTGATGATCATGGACTCACCGCCTGAAACCGTAAGTCCCGAATTAAATGCTTTCTTTTATAAGTTGCAATAGGGAAGTAACTAAGATGGGTCTCTGAGTAATTTCTGTGTCGCCTCCTTCCCATGTTTTCAGGGTGTTGTCTTCATACAGCTGTGCTTGGTTTCCTTAGTTCTTGCTCTTTCACCAGAAGAAAAACTTCTAATCCTTGGAATCTGCATGGAAGGTACAGTCCACAGTCAGGAAACAGCTAGGGGATGGCAGTTCTGGGGTCTCACTGCTTCCTTCATCTTGCCCTAGCTCTACCCTCATCCATATTCCTCAATACTTAGTACATAAACTGCCTAGCATCTGGGGGTTATGAAAGGTAAAGTGTGCTACTGTAGTGTCCTCAAACACAGGTCTAGAACTCAACCTGCTCAGGTCTCTTAATCCAGTTACCATTCACGCATCTATGTCCAGCTTTTGAAATGATCTTGCACTGAAGTTATAATTAACACTGACACTTCAAAGGCAGAGGCAGGTGAATCACAAGTTTAAGGCCAGCCTGGGTATGATGGTTTGAATGAAAATAGCCCCCACAAGCTCATGTGTTTGAATGCTTGGTCCCAGTTAACGGAACTGTTTGGGAAGGATTAGGAGGTGTGGCCTTGTTGGAGGAGGTGTGTCACTGGGGGTGGGCTTTGAGGTTTCAAAAGCCCACACCAGGCCCAGTCTCTCTCTTTCCTGCTGCCAGTGGACCAGGATGTAAAGCTGTCAGCTACTGCTCCAGTACCATGCCTGTTACTTCCCACCATGGTGATCACCGACTAACCCTCTGAAATTGTAGCAAGACCCTACAATGCTTGCTTTTTTAAGAGTTACCTTGGTCATGGTGTCTCTTTCCAGCAATAGAACAGTAACTAAGACACTGGGCTGCAGAGTGACAGAGGCCATATATCAAAAACCAACACAAACAAATCAATCCAAATGTAACAAAGCCAACACACACATAATAAATAAATAAATGTTTTTCTTTGCATGTTTTGTTTGTCTTTGTAGGTTTTTCCTTTAAAGCACATGTACCTACCTAGTGATTTGCTTCAAGGTGCATAAAGAGATCCTGGAAATACACTGAAGATACCAGTTGCTGTGCTTAGGTATGGGCAGGGAGGAAATGGCCAATGTGGAACATGGAAGAAGAAATTTTATTTTGTTTGTGCCTTTTTCCCCCCTTTTCTTTCTTTTTCTTGGCTTTAACACCACGGGAGTGTCCTGCTTAACCAAAATATTGTTTTGGTTGAGTTCTGGGAAGAAGTGGCACATGGTGTACTTGTTGAATCTGCTGTCCTTAAGTCCTTAAGCAAGTGCTGATTTTTCTGTCACTGTAACTTCAGAATTAAGAAGTGAGAGGTTTCTCAACTAAAAACCCTCTTAAGTTAATAGAGAGCAATGAGCCAAAATACATTAAGAGATTTTTGGCAAGACAAATAACAAAAATGAAATAAAAGCAAACAAAGTTAGATGACAGAAAATAAGTTAGGAAAAATATTGACATGAAATAAAATGGACTGAAATATGGTCTTCTTAGAAAACAATTTGAAAACATGTTAAAACCCAATAGGAAATGTAGCTCGAGTTTTCCTGCCTGGCCCATGGTCAGGACAAATCTCTCTCACCCACCAGTCCCACAGCCGCTCAGACCCAACCAAGTAAACACACAGAGACTTATATTGCTTACAAACTGTATGACCGTGGCAGGCTTCCTGCTAACTGTCCTTATATCTTAAATTAATCCATTTCTATAAATCTATACCTTGCCACATGGCTCGTGGCTTACCGGCATCTTCACATGCTGCTTGTCATGGCGGCAGCTGGCAGTGTCTCCTTCCACCTTCCTGTTCTTTTCTCCTCTCTGTTAGTCCCGCCTATACTTCCTGCCTAGCCACTGGCCAATCAGTGTTTTATTTATTGACTAATCAGAGCAACACATTTGCCATACAGAACATCCCACAGCAAGGAAATTCATGATAAAAGTCATAAATGGCATTTGAATACAGAAAAATATTCAGCTTCAAACATAATCTAAATAACAAAACCCTCAAAATTACAAAAATATGGTGATATAGATGATGAGGTGAGGATTTGATGATAAAAGAAGTCTAAAACATCTTGATTTTTTTTGTTTGTTTTTGAGACAAGATCTCATTGTGTAGCCCTGGCTGAGCTGGAACTGGCTAAGCAGACCAAGCTGACTTCAAACTCACATGATCCGCCTGCCTCTGCCTCCTGAGTGCTGCAATTAAAGGTGTACACTATCAGGCCAGCATCTAAAACATTTTTAGTGCCTAAAGACTACAGTGCCGTTTGGTACTGTCAAAATTAAGAAGTTATATTCTTTGAACAAACAACTTCTCTATCAAAAATTTATTCTATGAATTTGCTTGTACTGGACACTATGGCATGCTTCCAAGGAAATCTTGGAAGCATGAGCTTGTAGTCCCCAAAAGGGTAAGCAACTCAACCATTCATAGTGGCAGATTGGCTGCATAAATTATACTATATTATTGAAAGTCATGATTCTCATTGAAAAGAACAAAGCAGCTTTATACTCATGCAATTATTTCTAATGTGTATTGTTAAGTTTGAAGGAAAGAAATGATATGATCAAAGTGCTTATATCCATATCTGAAAATGTCACAGGGAACCCATTAGGTTGCACAATTAATACATACTAATTTTAAAAGACAACTTACAGAAAAATATCTATGGAATGACACTATGTGCATGCATGGTGTCCTTTGTATTAATTTTCTTAAGAATAAGGATATGTTTGTGTGTACACAGACTATCTCTGGAGCAATGCAAGGATGGTTTAATATACTCTATATAATCAATAAATGTAATATATAACATAAATATATGTAAGGACAGACATCACATCGTCACCTTAATATTGGAAAAGGCTTTTGACTAAATCCAACATCCTTTTATGCTAAAATTCCTGAAGGTACTAGGAGCAGAGGAATGTATCTCAACAAAATATGACAACCTTCTTGCTATATATGGCAAATCTATAGACAATATCATGGTGAAAATCCCAGCATCTTACTAAAATCAGGAATAAAACAAGGAGGTATGCTTTCTCTAATCTTTAAAAATAAAGATTTATTTTTTTAAGTTTTGAAACTTGTCTAGGTCTGTGTCTACATCTGTGTGTGGATCTGCACATGAACACAGTTGCCCTAGGAAGCTGGAAGAAGGTGTTGGATTCCCCTGGAGTCATAAGCGTGGTGAGCTACCATGTGGTGCTGGGAACAAAAATATTATTTGAAAAAGCAGTAAGTGCTTCTGCTGAGCCATCTCTCCAGTCCCCTGATTTTGCAAATCTTACTCAAAGTAGTGCTTAAAAAATGTGATTATAGCAATAAGACAAGAAAAGAAAATAGAAGGGAAACAAATAAGAAAGGAAGAAGTTAAAGTGTCCTTTTAGCAAATGATGATTCTATATGTAAGAGACACTCTAAAGTCTCTACCCAAACAAACAAATGAACAAACACATTCATCTAAGTGGCAGGATACAAAATTAACATAAAAAGTCAGTAGCTCCACCTGGTCTAGTGGTGCATATTTTTAAATTTTTTTTTTTATTTTTATTTCATGTGCACTGGTGTTTTGCCTGCATGTGTGTCTGTGTGAGGGTGTCAGATACTCTGTAACTGAAGTTATAGACAGTTGTGAGCTGTCATGTGGGTGCTGGGGATTGAATCTGGGTCCTCTGGAAGAGCAACCAGTGATCTTAACCGCTGAGCCATCTCTCCAGCCCCTAGGTGGTGTACATTTTTGTACCTGAAGTTGGAAAACAGGAACTCTTTGTAAGTTCCAGGTCAGCCAAGGGCTTCTTAGTGAAAGAAAGAAAGAAAGAAAGAAAGAAAGAAAGAAAGAAAGAAAGAAAGAAAGAAAGAAAGAAAGGAAGGAAGGAAGGAAGGAAGGAAGGAAGGAAGGA
>CABHPQ010163991.1:0-21047 GCA_902168405.1 Peromyscus aztecus
TGAAATTCAAACTTGTAAATGTTGCCCATGAGAAAAGAAGAAGCCTCATCCATTCTTTCTGCTGTCTCCTTTGCCTTGGCATACACCACTGGAGTTTCTTGCTTATGGGTGATTATAAAAGTGAATAAAATTGAAGAAGATAGAAAGTTGCTGCGGGACGTCTTTCTGTATGCTGTGAGTATGTGTTGCTGCCATTGGCTAATAAATAAATCTTCATGAGCCTATGGCGGGGCAGGATGCATCCTGGTGGGAAAATCCAAGAGGGATAGTGAGAGGAGAAAGGCAGAGTGAGGACACTAGCCCACCATCCAAGCAACAACATGTAATGGGACGCAGGTAAAGCCACAAACAGGTGGCAATACATAGATGAATAGAAATGGGTTGAGTTAAGTTACAAGAGCTAGCTAGCAAGAAGCCTGAGCCATAGGCCATACAGTTTATAATTAATATTAAGCCTCTGAGTGATTATTTTATAAGTGCCCGTGGGACCGAAGATGGGAGAGATTCATCCTGACTGTGGGGTTAGGCGGGATCAGAGAAACTTCCAGCTATAGACAGTTTCATGTTCCAATTCAGAAGAAAAATGATTAAGTGTATTTTGACACAGCCACAGAAATGTGCACATTATGGGATATCTTCAGATTTGTGCCCTTCTCTCTATCCTAGTTGTCACTTAGATCAGTAACTCAACACATGAAGCCATGATAAAACTTAATAGTAATGCCAGGGAATTGCTTGGAAACAGCTATGAAGAGACACTGGTAGCAGTTGGAGCAAATTTATCTTGTGTTTCACGAATATGGTGGAGCGCAAAATTTTACAGCCACTATGGAAATCAATATGGTGGTTCCTCAGAAAGTTGAGAATCAATCTACTTCAAGATCCAGCTATACCACTCTTGTGTATATATACAAAAGACACTCCATCTTACCACAAGCACACATGCTCAACCATGTTCATTGTGTCTTATTATTTGTAACAGCCAGGAACTGGAAACAACCTAGATTTACCTCAAAATGGATTAAGAAATTAACACATTTCCACAATGGAGTATTACTCTGCTATTTAAAAAAAATGACATCATGAATTTTGCATATGATTGGATTGAATTAGAAAAGAACTTCCTAAATGAGGAAAACCAAACCCAGAAAGATACAAATGACATGTATAATTTCATTCTAAATGGACATTAGCTGTTAAATTCATGATAATCAAGCTACAATATAGACCCAGAGAGGTTAGGTAAAGAGGTAGGACCATGAGGAGGGGCATGGCTCTTGCTCAGAAAGGGAAATAGAATAGACTTTTTTTGGAGGACTAAGAATGGATAGGGACAGGAGGGGGAATCTGAAGATGGTGGAGATGAAGTGAACGAAGAGAAGGCAGGCAGAGATAGCTAGAAATTGGCAGGATTTGGGGGGTATTGTTAAAATTTAGTGCAGATGAAACTGCCTGGAATCTATGAAGGAGATCCTATTGAGGACTTCTAAAATGGGAAATACGGAGTCTCAATTGGCCATCTCTTGTTGTCAGGCAAGGCTTCTAGTGGCAGGACTGGGTTGGATTCAAATTATGTTGTTGGCCAAGATGGTCCGGTGGAAATCCCCAAATAACCCAGGACATTGTTAAAACAAATGGTTACTCTCAGCAAACTGACCACAAATCCTATTGCCATGAGCAACATCTACACAATTCTTTGAACACAGAGAAGTTGAGCTAGTGACCTAGTGCCTACATGGAGGCTTCACCCTCAAATTCTAGTGTTTTTGGTGTGGGAAGGTCCTCTGAAGGCTACAAAAAGAGAAATGTGGATATCAACACAGACGCTAAACCTTTGGCCTATATTCTGTCCTGCCTGCAAATTATACTAGGGCAATTTGTGAGCGTATACCCTCACAACTTGTGAGGGTAGTCAATGTCTAATATGACTTAAGTCTGACTCCATGAGAAGGAACCCATACCTGACATGGCATAGGTAACCAAGAACCAGAGATTAGATAGCCCAGACATCTAGGACAAAACCAAACACTACTGATTAAAAAAAAAAGTATCAATAGATTCCTAAAGATATTCTCTTATACTCAATTTGGTGTCTTATTCAGTCATCATCAGAGAGGCTTTCTCAGGTAGCAGATGGGAATAGATGCAGAGACCTGTAGTAAGACAGGCTCATAGGGTCAAGGAAATTGGCTCAGACCAGTTGCCAAGTCATGCATATAGCATACTCCTTGTGAGTCAACCTGGAGTCTGCCTGAGGGCCTAGCAACAGTTGCTGTCAGAGTTCCTGATTGTGCCCAGCCAATGAGGGATAACCACACAGATTGGGTACTGGGAGGAGGGTATATAAGGCCTTCCCTGTTATTGAATAAAGAAGTTCATTATTTGCCTTCAATGGATTCCCAGTGTCTGTGCTGTTGATGCCATGCCTTCTCACACCCTCTACTGAGGGAGCCTTTAGAAACCAAGTAACAGAGACCCACAGCCAGACATTATGCAGAGAGAGAATCTAAATTGGAAGTCTCCATCAAATTCCTCCTCTCAAAGCTCAGGACATCCCAAGGAAAAGGAGGCAAAAGATGGTAAGAGCCAGAGGGGATGGAGGAAACCAGGAAAACAAGGCCCTCTGAACTCCAAAATCAAGGTGCTTATGAACTCACAGAGAGCGACTCATCAAGCACAGGACATACATGGGTCTCTACCAGGTCTTCATTGCATGAATCATTTTTTAGTTCAGCATTTTTATGGGACTCCTGACTGTGAGAATAAGTGGGTCTCTGACTCTTGTGCCTGCCTTGAGACTATTTTTGTCTTGTTGGGTTGCCATGTCCACCTTTGATATGAGTTTTTACTTCCTCGCATTACATTTTCTTTTATGAGGTTTAGTTATTATCTCTTAGAGGCCAGTTCTTTTCTAATTTGAGACAGAAAGGGAGTGGATCCAGATGGGAAGAGAGGTGGAGAGGAACTGGGAGGAGTAGAGGGAGGGGAAACTATAATCAGAATATATTGCATGAGAAAAGGATAATTTTAAATAAAAGGGGGGGAAAGTTGGTTAAAAAAAGGAAAGAAATTTTCCTACTATGAAAAACCCTAAAGGACATGCAACTTTGCACTGTGACACTTGCAAGATCTTAGTCCCCTACCTGCTATTCCCTCTCTTCTAGCTAACTGAAAATTTGTTGTGGACATTTTATTTTGCTCCTTTTAAATTCTGTTACATAACTGATAAAGCAGAAATTTCATACTTTCTAAATAGGCAAATGAAGATAAAACTATAATTATAAACTGATCTTTCCCCACTTGAAGTATGAAAACTTTAGGCTTCTATTTCTCCTAAGACTCTATATAGGAATGTGGACCATATATTATTTCACCAGCCCCCCTTTTGCAGTGTATGTTTGTCTTTAAACTTATGAGGCATTTAGAGCTGCCCTGACTTGAAGCATATGGAACCTGGTGAAAATGAGAATTTGGGAAACATTGTGGAAATGGGGCCTTATTTCTGGATTTTATTCAAAAGAAGAATGTGGGAATACAATATCCTTCTGCACTTTCCCCCATTCATCTTTAACAAAAAAGAAATTTATCTTTACAAAAATTAAAAAAAGGTATTTGCAGGATTTCTAGGAACTTGGTGACATGAATTAAATGGAAGCTAACACTGAAAATGTTACATAATCATTAACAACTCACATTAACTGTAATATAGAGGTGAATGTTTGTGGTTAATGTGTTTTCAACATTTTGGTTTTATCCATATTTACAGAAAATTATGAAACAATCTTGGTTTATGCTGGTGCTGTATAAGCTATGGATGCGCAGCAGGAATAAACAGTGGTATAACTGCTGTACAGGTGCACCTCACACACACTGAGCCCTAACTGTACCAGGTGCATTCCCACATGTCAATGTCTGCTATTCTGATTATCCAAGTGTAAAGATACTTTCTTGGCATCACATATGGTGCTGTACAGTATTGTATTATTGTTCCAAATGTAACTGAAAAGACAATATCATTTCCATCCCAAAGAGATAGGAAAATAAAATATTAAAAGAAAACAATTTACAGCCTATGTCACTTTATACTTATGAAAAATGAATTCTATGGTCAGCAATAATTCCCAGCTTTCCTCTGGCATATCATTTCCAAACACCTTCTCAGATGTCTATGTATGTTGCATAATTATGCTATTAAGACGTTTTGACCACTTTTAGAAAAGTTGCATTAGTTCATGTGAATTCAGAAGTTACAGGGAACATTAGACTTAAACATTGGAAATATAAGTATATACCTTCACTTTTTTTTTTGTTTTTCAAGACAGGGTTTCTCTGTGTATCTTTGCACCTTTCTTGGAACTCACTTTGTAGACCAGGCTGGCCATGAACTCACAGAGATCTGCCTGCCTCTGCCTCCAGAGTGCTGGGATTAAAGGCATGTGCCACCACTGCCTGGCATACCTTCACTTTCTATAGCAGTTTTATCATGCTTGTAGACTTGGTCTGTATTTTATTTTTAAAGTCACATGTTGTTTGTTTTGTGCTTATGTATTCACCCAAGATGTGGTTCCCTGTAACCCATATTGTTTGACTTTTATTAGATGGCCAAAGATGTCATGTGAGGTGGGGCACGGAAAGTTGAAGATAAAAGACTGGAGATATAAGTATTTAACACCTTCTCTTCCCATTTTATTTATTATTTTATTTTTGAGATTATAGTATAATTACGACATTTCTCCTTTCCATTCCTCCCTTCAAACCCACCCATAAACCCATCCTCCCATTCCTTCAAATTCAAATTCATATTTCTACATATAACCTATTCAGTTTGTATAATGTTATGCTTTTAAGGCTGAACATTTGGCACTGGAAAACCAATCAGTGTGCTATTCCCCGGGGAGAACTACCTCTCTCACTCCCAGCATTCCTAAGTTGCCTATAGTGCATTATGTAAGACTGAGGTCTCATGGGTTTTCCATTTTTGCATGTCCATTGGTTTACTCCTTGTTTTGTTCTTGGCTTTTGAATTTTACTTATTCATGGTAAAAAAAAAAAAAGCCCAATTCTATATTAATGACTCCATAGTGTAAACACTCTACTCAATCCTGGATCTCTGTTCATCTGCCTTTGGTTAAATTATTTGAATGGTAACAGAACAGTTTTGCTTTTCCGCCAAATATAAACTTGCAAGCATAATGTCCTTATGCATTTTTTAAGTTCATTTTCCTTTCCTTGTACTGTTGTGCTTAATATTTTCTCCACTATGAGGATAACTATGTGTACACTTGTCATTACATTTCCAAAAATAGTGCATCCCATCATATTTTGTTTATTTTAATATATAATTATTTAAATTTTTGTGGTTTGAAAATGAATTGAAATTTTTCTTTTTCTTTCCTACTATCAGATCACTTACAAGACTTTTTTCTAGAATAGAAACCTTTTTTGGTTTGTCCTAAAATCTTCCTACTTTTTTTGCCCATGTATTTTTCCAATAGTTTAAAGACACGGAGACTTTTTGATGACTATCATAGACAAGTAAGATAGGATGCTTAATCTGTGGGGTTGTTTAAAGGGTAGGATTGTCAACAACATCTTAGAGGAAACAAAAATATACAATGATGTGCATTACATATGCAGGTGTTAAATGTGAGCATCATGGATGTAAGAGGAGCATAGATGATTATAAATGAGTATATAAGAAATGTGTAGGATGGATTTTGGTCAATGGCTCTCATTTTAAATTAGTAAATGTATACATTTGCCATTTACAGTGTGACATGTTAGTATTCATATATTTTAGTAAGGTTGAATCAAGTAAAATTTTCATGTCATCATATATTTCTGTGGTGATATTAAAATATATACTGTCAATGATTTTTAAGAATATAATAGAAGATGGTATCATCAAAAAAAAGCTATTGTGAAAAAGACATGTGGAGTTGGTTTTTCTAATTTAACTAAAACCATTTTTTCATTTAAGCAATATTTTCTCAACTTTCTCCTACTCTTCTGCACTTAATAGCTATTATGTATTTAATTTTTTTCCTTTAGAAGCTTGGTACTGTTTATATCATTTTGTTAGCAGTCTATCCTGTTGTTGGGCCCTCCTTTGCTTGTATTAGAATCTAGTTCTTTAGGCATAGACTGAGATCAACAGCCTTCTGGACATTCAATGGGACTCCAGCACCACATATGGACTGCGGAGCCATCCAGTCTTGTGGACTGAACAATTATGGCGCTCCTTTCTTTTCTTTCAGGAGACAGCCCTTGTTGAACTATCCAGACCACAGCCTGTAAACCACTAAATCTCTCTCTCTCTCTCTCTCTCTCTCTCTCTCTCTCTCTCTCTCTCTCTCTGTGTGTGTGTGTGTGTGTGTGTGTGATGCACAAATCCAAATTCTAAATGGTCTTATAATAAAAACCCAGAGTCAGATATTGAAGTATATGCTGAAAGATGAGAGGAAACAAGCTACAGCAACTTCTCACCTTGCCAACTCCTGCTGAAAAGAGAAGATCCTTTCTCCATGAATCCTCAGGCTGAATGCCTCTGAGTCCTCAGCTGAAAGGGCCATCTAGTTCCTCTCTCCTCATGCCTTATATGCCTTTCTCTGCCCAGTCATTTCACTTCCTATCTCAGTCTTCCTAGTGTTGGAATTAAAGGCATGTGTGCTTCCCAAATACTGGTAGCAAAGACATGAGAGTTCAAGTGCTGGGATTAAAGGTGTGTGCCACCACTGCCTGGCTATTTCTTTCAGAATGGATTAATCTTGTGTAGTCTAGGTTGGCTTTGAACTCATAGAGATCCAGAAGGATATCTGCCTGTGTCTCCTGAGTGCTAGGATTAAAAGTGTGTGCCACCATTGTCTGACCTCTATGTTTAACTCTGCAGCTGACTCTGTCCTCTGATCTTCAGGCAAGCTTTATTAAATATCACCGTGTGTGTGTTTGTGTGTGTGTGTGTGTGTGTGTGTGTGTGTGTGTGTGTGTGCATGCTTACGTGCATACACACGTGCATCTGGATATATTCATTATATAACTTTTGTTATTTTAAGAATACTGAATAACAGTGTGTGGTATCAGGCTTCTAGAGAAAATGAATCACAAAAAAAATTTTAAATGTTGGGAACAGGCTTTCTAGTTCACCAACATTAGCATCTACTCTTAGATTCACGGAACGCACTAAAATCTGTGGTATGAACTATTGCAAGAATTTTTGGAGATGAATACTTTTGAAGATCCTGATTCACCTAATGTGCAGAGCAAGAAATGTAATGACTCTAAACCTAAATACTTGGACAGTTTGTGAAAAAATAAGGAAAACAATGATTCTGGTTAGTTCTAGTATCTCAGAATAAATTGACAAAGGAGAAGAAAGAGTGAACTTCATGTTGAAATTAACTGACTTCCTACAGCTCAGAGTATAAAGGCAAGCAGTGAATTTGGCGATACAATTGACTAGCTTAAGATGCACATAAACAATCTAAAAGTTTTTAAGTGTGCCTGGGAAAAGAATCTACCCAGCAGCCATGGAGCCCAAGTGGTGGGAAATCAATTTATGATTTGTTATAATTTTTTTAAAAAATTATAGAATTAAAAAATATTCAAGTTCTAATTTTAGAAGCCATCAGCAGCAACTATATATCTTTGTTTACTTTGTCATCATTTAGATGTTTATTCTCCCTAAGAAGTTTTTTCTTGATTTCCTTGAGCTATATCTTTAAGTCTTTAAATGGCTGGAATTTTTCATGAAGTGTATGATTGCTCTTTTAAATTCTGTGTCCTGTGCTTCATCTAGTTAACTCTGACTGGTAAACATTTCAACAGGATAGGTTTTTCAGAGAAGACTGAGTTGAACATCCCTATGTTTGTATTTTATTGATGAGAGTTGGACATGTGGACTCCTGATTTAGTTTGAGTCTATTATGTACAGGAAAGGTTCAGGAGGAAGGAAGGATGTGAGGGAGGCTGGAGCTAGATATTGGAAATGGATGGGTGGAATGGAGTCAGGTGGACAGATGGGAACATAGAATGTGTGTCTATGTCAAACATGAAGTATGAGTGTAGGTCTGAGTTGGTTGGAAGATTGGATATGACCTGGAGGATTCTTGTGGTTTGGGTGATCAGTTGGAAGGATCCTAGCCTAAGCTTTATTCAATGTGGCAGAATACAGAATCAAATTGGACAAATCAATAGCTTTTCTATATACATCACCCACAAACACACAGAAAAGGTGATCATGGATATATCCCAATTCATAAAAGCATAAAATAAAATATGATAATAGGAATAAAGCTAAGGAGGGAAGTAAAGGACCTTGACAATGAAAACTTGGGATCCCTGAAGTAACATATAAGGAATGATACACTAGAACCTGGAAAGATGCAGAGTAATGGAACAAAACGAAAGACCTAAACATGCATACACAAAACTTTAGCCATGTAATATTTGATAAAAATGAAAAAAAAAGCCACTACGTAACAAATGGTCCTGGGTTGGTGTCCATATGCAGAAGAATGAAATTAGACCCAGATGTATCACCTTGCACACAAGGTCCCTCAAATGGATCAAAGACCCAAACATGAAACTCAGAGCATGGAAACTGCTAGAAGAAAACATAGGCAATACCAAATGAGACACAGGTGTAGGAAAGTGCTTTATGACTTGGCCTTCATTTGTTTCAGAATTCAGGACCACAATTGTCAGTTGGAACTTCATAAAACTGAAAAGCTTCTGCATAGGTAAGAAACAATCAAGGAGAGGAAAAAGCATACAAAAAGGGACAGAATATTTGACAACTATATATCTGAAAAAGGATTTGTATTTAGATTATGAAGAACTAAAAAATAAAGAAAGGGTCAATAAAAAGTGGGGAAAAACAAACTATTCACAAAATGGGCCTGGGATGTGAGGAGAGTTCTCAAAAGGTGGAAAAAAATGGCTCAAAAAAAAAAAAAAGAAAAAAAAATCATCATCTATCACAGTTAGGGAAATGCAAATCCAAAGAATTTTCAGATTTCTTCTTACCCCAGTCAGAATGGCAAAAATAAATAGAGCAACTGACAGCAAATGTTAGAAGAGATGGGAGAAAAGGGATTGGCAACTGATGTGGTAACTATGGAAATCTGTGTGGAGAATTCTAAAAGAGCTAAAAACTGACTTACCATATAACTCAGCTATAGCACTCATGAGCCTATGTCCAAAGGACTTGACATCCTATACCACATATATGTTCTCATCCATGTTGATTTCTGCTTTATACACAATAAGGATAAAAAGGAAACAATGTAAATGATCTGCAGCCAGTAAATAGGTAGTGAAATGTGGTATGTAGGAAGCATTATTCATAAGTAATGAAAAATGAAATCATAAGCTTTGCAGGTAAATGAGTGGAAACAGAATAGAACTTATTGAGTGAGTTAACCCAGAGCAGAAAGAACAACATCACATATTATCTCTCATATGTGTATCCAAGCTCCAAATCTACAGATGTGACTACATAGTCGGTATAATTCCCAAAACCAGGGAAGCAAAACAAGACCATTGGCAAGAGAGTAGTGTTGAGGGAAAAAAAGAGAGGAGAAAAGCAGGCTACAAGTACCTGATAGGGAAAATGAGTAGAGATATTTTTTTATTGAGGGGAAAGAGAGGTAAATATAGATCACAGAGGTGGGAGAGTAAAATAACAATAAATATGTTTGAAAAATCCACAAAGAATCATACAATTAGCTATTTGCCAAAAAAACCTATAATACACATAATTTTGGATATAATATCTGAAGATACTATACATTTCAGGAAAAAAAGCACAGAAATACTTACTTTAGAACTGACTTTTATGCCTCCTTCTGGAGGACTACCTTTCCTGGTACAAGGGGTGCCATACAATCTTCCAAAGAAGGGATACAAACAACTACCCTACCGAGCTATTAAGCTTAAGAATCACTTCAATGAGAACCATGATATAATAATCTTAAGGGTACAGTAGTAGCCCTGACACCTGTTGGTGGTAACCAACAGCTCTCTAACTGGATTTAATACCTGTTTCTGTAAGGAAATCATGCTTGGAACTGGAATTCTAATTAACTACTCAATATTAATGAAATGTGAAGTGTTGCTAGAGTTTTCCTGCCTTGCCCACAGTCAGGACAAATCTCTGTCACCCTCTAGTCCCACAGCCGCTCAGACCCAACCAAGTAAACACAGAGATTTATATTGCTTACAAACTGTATGGCCATGGCAGGCTTCTTGCTAACTGTCCTTATATCTTAAATTAATCCATTTCTATAAATCTATACCTTGCCATGTGGCTCATGGCTTACTGGCATCTTTACATGCTGCTTGTCCTGGCGGCGGCTGGCAGTGTTCTTTCTTTCCACCTTCCTGTTCTTTCTTTTCTCCTCTCTGTTAGTCCCGCCTATACTTCTTGTCTAGCCACTGGCCAATCAATGTTTTATTTACTGACCAATCAGAGCAGCATATTTGCCATACAGAACATCCCACAGCAGTGAAGTGTTGTAGATATCGTTCTGTATGCTGTGAATGTGTTGCTCTGATTGGTTAATAAATAAAGTGCTGATTGGCCAGTAGCCAGGAAGGAAGTATAGGCGAGACAAGAGAGAGGAGAATTTTGGAAACAAGAAGGCTGAGTCAGATGCTGCCAGCGGCTGCCATGAGAAACAAGATGTAAGATACCAGTAAGCCACAAGCCACATGGCAAGGTATAGATTTATAAAAATGGGTTAATTTAAGATGTAAAATCTAGCTAACAAAAAGCCTGAGCCATTAGGCTATATAGTTTTAATTAATATAAGCTTCTGAGTGATTATTTTATAAGTGGGCTGTGGGACTGCACGGCCTTGGCAGGACCCAGAAGTAAAACTTTCCTGCTATAGTGAAGGATAAGTTGCAGCCACTAGAAAAAGGGCATAATGTCTAAAATATAAAATCCAAGTATTTATCCTTATAGCCTCAGACAAGTTCAGTTCTCACCCTCAGTCTAGCTGGCAAGGAATTTTTTGTTGTTGTTGCTGCTGTAATTGGAAACTATCTAACAGTCCAACACAGGGTGAAAAGCAGCGGTTCTCTAGGTATTCCTAGGGATTCCAGCCTTACATTAGGACTGTTGAAACATTCACTCTCCTAGAATGACCATATGTATTTCTTTGCCTTGGATTCAAAAGACAGCCATTTTTAGAGTACACGGAACACAGGCCGTAAGCCACTCTAATAAATCTCTGATACCCATAGAAACATACATGCACACATATATACATATAATGTGCATGTTTGTGTGTATGTATCTGAGATTACATGTATACATATTCTATCAGTTCTTTTCCTTTAGAAAACTCTAATACATAAATGTATATGTGTATATCTCATAAGCACATAAAATAACTACATCAAAGCAATATATGTAATTAGAGATACACAATTATTTTCCATCCAGAAATAACATGAGGCTTCTTATGTCATCTGCTCTATAGACAATTGCAGGAAATGTCTATGCAATTTAATGGAAGAATATAATATCTATTTCTACTTTTATGATATGAAAATCTTCAGATGATTTTTCTTAATTGCTATTGCTAACTTGTTACTATATATTTACCATTTAACTGACTGTTTCTCTGCATTATGAGAGGCAAGGCTTCAGGCAGCCTAGGGTGCTGAGGTCAACACAAGGTTGACCCTTTATAGCTGTCAGCATTTTAGACTCAACTGAGATTATTCAGTTCAATCTCATAGTTAACCTTCAGCTTCTAGCTTATCTTGGTCCAAAATGTTTTGCAGACACTTTGAAACAACACATCATTTACATATTTTTTGCCCCAGTATAATTTAAAACCATAGCTATCAGAGTATAGCAGCAGCCCAATTATTACTCTCCTGACTTGAGGCCATGCTCCTTCTGAACAAGTTAGAATAGCTTTGTAGTGGACCAAAGAAGAAGAATATTCAAGAACAAATAAAATAGCAGCTTTGACTAATGAGATGCTGTGATTACCCAACTGAGTTTTAAAAATAAGTATATGTAAAACTAAAGTGTTTGCATATGTATATATTCTGTGTGAATTTAAACACATCCAGAGCCCATGCATGGAAGAAAGTAGAAAAGTAGACAGAGCAGCCAACTTCAGGAATACTTAAATGTGAATAAAAGAAAATGCCCAGAGCTTTGCACTTTTCAGCTTAGATATTTTGTAGCTTTAACAATTTTGTACACTTGTGGGTATAAGATATTAAAATACAATTTTGAAATTTTTTGAGAACTGGATAGGAACAGAGAAAGTGGTATTATTGAACTGGAGTATCTTAAAGGTAATCAAAACTGTATTGTACGAGACATAATAATAATGACTTAATTTTAATGGAGGCATAGTTATATATGCTCTCTTTAAAGTTGAATATTCTACTCACTGTTAATGTCTTGGATATCTACTACAGAAGACATTGTCATTGATGATGGATAAAGAATAAAGTATTTACTACATTATAGGCATTGCTAATTGTGCCAAGGTCTTTAATAATGACTACATGACATGAAAATATCTTTATACTGTTACTAATGAGTTCATTTTAAAGTTAGTGGTAATTTTATCACACAAATTACAATGTGCATTAGAGAAGACTAATATGAATAATCTCAATTATTGCTATCTTATTTTTGATTTAAAAATAAAAAATATTCTTTCATATGAAAAATGTGGAATGATTATATTGGAATTCTTTCTATTGTTTTCTCAAAATTTGCATTTATTCTCCAAAAGAAAAAATATTCACCTTTTAATAGTATTTGTAATGGGAATTAGTCACCCTGGATTTCAGCTTAGTATGGATGTAAAACGCCAGAGGTGATAGAAATCCATTAACTCTTCTACAAATTTGTCTCAGACAACACTTAAGGAACATTAGCTCATTCTTAACCAGAAAATTGAATGAAAATCTGTCAATAGAATAACTGTGACTTTTAAAGTAATAATGATAAAGAAATAAATTTATGATGTCTAGGCAAGATGGCTCAGCTAGCAAAGATGCTTGGTGTCAAAAAAAAAAAAAAAAAAGATCAGCAACGAAGAATGCTGTAGCTGGAGAGTTTCTCTCTGGTCCTGCCAAGCCCCTGCAGTCCCACAGCCCACTTACAAAATAGACACACAGACACTTATATTATTTAAACTATTTGGCCTAATGGCTCAGACTTCTTGTTATCTAGTTCTTACACTTAAACTCAGCCCATTTTTATTCATCTATACCTTGCCATATGTCTCATGGCTTACGAGTAACTTACATCTTGCTACTCATCCTGGCAGCTGGCAGCCTCTCCTGACTCAGCCTTCTTCCACCCAGCATTCTCCTCTCTCCTTGTCCTGCCTACACTATCCTTCCTCCCTGGCTACTGGACAATCAGTATTTATTTATCAATCAGTCATAGCAACATATATTCACAGCATCCAGGACATCCCACAGCACTTTTCCCTTTCTTTTTTTTTCCAAAAAGGCAGGTTTTAACTTTCACATAGTAAAATTACATATAACAAAACAATTATCAGGCAAGAATTACAGTTACAATATCTATACTATCTAGTTTATTTGTATTTGGCAAAATTAAAGAAGATATTCTATCTATCCTATATTTATGAGTCTAAGGTTTTATAACTATCTTATCTTTTATCATAACTAAGGAAATTGTAACAATCTAGTCTTCAACTACATCGAAGACCTCAGAAGGATATAATATTACCTGAGAAACAGGAGAAGGACGCAAGCAACTTTCAGGAGTCTTGCGAGAGTAGACAGAGACAGCTGGCAGCTTGAACAGCCATCCAAAGTTCCTCTGTAAAGTTGGGTATCTGTCTTCGGCCCACAGGCCTAGAGGACCTGTTGGATGGCTAGACTCTTAGATGCATGTTCCTTAAATGTGAAGAAATGTTAATGTAAGGTAATGTTTGCTGTGAAGATGTAAGCAAGCATATATTCGCCCTATATATATAGAGGGCACCAACAGATTAAAAAGATTTGATCTGTATTAGTCAGGGTATTTACAGGAAAATAATAGAATCAAGTTATATTCCAAAGGGAGAAAAGTCATATTTCAAATATTAAATATTTAAAATTTATTGACATTTCAAATTTCAATAAATTACCTATTATGTTGGAAAATGGTATATACAATGTGTAGTCCAATAATAGTTGTCTGTGCATTGGATTATATGTTCTAACCAGCAATAGGCAAGATGGACAGCCAAGACAAAACAAAACAGTCCTTAAAATTAGCTTTTCCCGAAGGTCTCTGTGCATCTTTGCAGTTACCAGAAGGTAACTAACTCTGAGGGAGGCTTGTTCCCCATTAGTCAATCATCCAATGAGGTATCAGACTGCTGAGAAACCCATGTGTGTTTTAGGGAATTTTTCCCTATTTTTTAATTAATTAGTTTTATTTTATAGGTACAAATGTTTTGTGTGCCTTTATGGAAGCACAACACATGTGCAGTGTATAAAGAGAAGCCATCACATCATCAGGAACTGAAGTTACAGATGGGTGTAAGCCACCATGTTGGCCCTGGGACATGAACCCAGATTTTCTGTAAGAGCAGTGTGTGCTCATAACCCCTGAACTATATTTGCAATCCCATTTTTTTCTGATTTTGGGAAGAATGTCAGTCGTATTTTGATGATGAGGTTAGACAGTTTGGACATTTTAAAATATTAGTTCTTCCAACATATGAACGTGGGAAGTCTTTCCATTTTTTGACATTCCTAACTACTATTTTATCATTAAAGAGGTATTTCAGATTTTCAGTAAAATTTATTACTAGATATTTTTCTTATAGGTATTCTAAGTAGATTTTCTCTCATAATTGCTTTACAGCCACTTAATAATTAGTATATGAAATGCTACATATTATAGGGTGATTTGCATAATGCAAATTTACTAAATTATGATAGCTATTTGATTAAGTGTAAAACTTTCAGTACATATAACATGTAAAAACAAACAAACACAAATGCTTTGGACCTTGTTGAATGCATTGAGACATAATAAAGAAAGCATTTTTGAGTGAGCTTGGTTGCTGAGGAAGTGAAAATCATGTTGAAAGAAATAAAGAGGGTGCTGGAATCATAGCTCAGTGATTATAGAACTTAGTGCATGTGTGGAGGACATGTTCCCAGTGGCCACATGAGGTGGATCACACAGCTGTAGCTGCAGCACCAGGGGATTTGGCATCCTCTGGCCTCTGTAGCCACCTGCAGCACTTGGAACTCATATACATACATACATACATACACACACACATATTTGTAAAATAAAATGAAAGTTTTAAAAATTAAAGTTTTAAAAATGCAGTGATGATGCAATACAACATATCAAAACTCTGAAAAAGCAGTTGTAAATGGAAGATTGCAAACATTTTGGCTGTTTTTGTTTGTTTATCATGTTTTGTTTTTCTCTTTGCTTTATGTGTGGTTTTTGTTTAGATTTTCATTTTTATTTTGAGAGAGGAAGAATAAAAATGGGTTTTGGAGATGTGGGAAGAGTTCCAAGAAGGAAACAATATAACCAGAATATAGTCTATGAAGAAAACTTAAAAGAACCCACAAACTTGTAACATGTATTTCTGATTCAAATCACAATATAAAGTTTTTACTACTGCATATAAAAATGATATAAACATACTACAACAACTACTAATAATAATATAAATGAATACATAAAACAAAATCTAAAGAAAAGACAAATAAAAAAGCTAATATTAAAATAGATATCTTGAAAAAGCAAGAGAAAACTAAATTCACAATTTAGAAAAGGAAAAAAATAAACATTAGATAAGGAATAATCAAAATATAAACTAAAACATTTCAGAATATCAATAAAAAGAAATTGTTTAAAAATTGATTAACCTTTTCTAGATTGTCAGAGGAAAACAATCCCATAAATGAACCCAAAGAGAGTTGCCAGGGGGTACATTATTACAAATATCACAGAGGAATTTTCTGGTTTCCATGACTAGCATGACACAGAACTGTGCTGCAGAGCTCTCAAGAGGCCAGTAAAATCTACCTCATGCAGGCTATTTCCAAAAACAAGTGTTTCATTGCCCTGGAATTAATAATGACGAGGTAGAGAAGCCTTATCTTAGACACAAGAGACTATCACCCTCCTTGACTTTAACAAATGGAACAGAAGAACAAACGGCAAGTACTCAATCTTTGATAACCTCAAACAGATGAGCCTCAGTCTGACAAGATATCATCTCTCTGCCACAGAGTGACCAGCCTGTCACCAAATATGTTCCTTTAACTTGCGAATATATGAGGAAAAACTGACAGCAAACTTCCACTCCTCTGCCATTTCATTTGATATGTATACTTTCATTACATCCAAATTATATTTGTGGTGTGATAAAATTATGCATTTGAATTTTCATTAAATTTGAAACTAAATTAAATGAAAAGGTATAATTTAGTCTATTATGCTTCATTTCAAGTGCCTTTTTAAAAAATTCATAAGACTCATGTTGATGATACTGGACAGGGCACACATAGATCATTTTAATCATGGCAAAATATGTTTGCTCTTGGATAAAAACACTGCCAGGCATTCTAATGAATACACTTCTTATTTTATACTCCGCACTCCACTAAACTGAAGGCCACTTGGATGCTGTACCTTAATGAAATATTTGCACATTTTAAAATGTGGTATGATTTATGATTTTTAAATATGTGCTTTCATTTTATTCTCTGAGACAAATATTCCTCATGTTTTGAATTGCTTTATTTTGATGTTTCATAATATCTCAGGCAAATTCTTGTACTGATTGTTAATCTTTTATACACTGCCACTTGCAGCTTTGTGACTACGTATTTCTGTAGCAATTTAGAGACATCAGATATTATTGAAACTAAAGTTCGACACAGAACTTCATCTTCTGTTGCTTTTGTCTTTATGGGATAAAACCTTTTGAATAGACTTTGTGTATGGATTTTATTGTTTGTTTCCTTTTGTTTTAATAGAACCCAAAGTTCTATTTCCAATTCTGAGATGATTGTAGCAATTTCTATTACTACCAGTCACTCAAAACAAAACATTTCTCTATAGTGAACAATACAGTTATGCTACAAGCCTCATTTGTATAGGTGGTATTTAAATTCTTTGATTGAATTCTTTCCCATGGTTTCTATTTGTCTTTTTTAACATCCATGGAGCTGGGAATCTGATCCTTTATTCTACTTCAGTATTTTTAATTGAATACACAGAAATAGTCATTATTTTTCTACTGCCAGCAAATTTTTCATATGATCACTTATTCCTCAAATTATACTATATCCACTATCACTATGACACCATAATTATATAAATTCCCATGTTTCCACAATTTCAAATACATTTTCCTTTTATTCAAGAAAACATAGAATTATTTCCTTCATTATTAGATTAACCTTCTAACTCCAGCTTTAAAGGTGCTCTTTATGATACTTTACTCATGGTCATATTATCTGTTGGCATTCCTATAATCTATGTTGAATTGATGTACTTATTTTTAATCTTTTTCTTCACTTTTTTGGAAATAGATTCTTTTCTCACATAATATGTCTTATTATGGTTTCCACTCACCTTTTGTCTCTCATCAGAAAAGAACAGGATCCTGAGAGGATGGAGATATATATATATATATATATATATATATATATATATACATATATATATACATACATATATATATATATATAAATACTATGACATCAGAGTTAGACAAGACAAACAAACAGAAGCAAAGTAGCCCAAGAGAAGGCACAAGAATCAGAGACTCAGTCATTTGTGCACTCAGGAAAACCATAAAAGCACTAAACTTGATGAAATGACATGTAGGTAGAGGACCTGGTGGAGACCCTTCAAGGCCCTGTGCACAGTTCATAGGCGCTTCGCTCACGTTGAATTAGAGGGTCTTGTCTTCTTGCTGTCCTCACCATCTGACTCCTTTTGCATCTTCTTCAGCAGAGAGAAGGGGTTTGAAGGAGGCATCCCACTTAGGGCCGAATGTCTCAAGGTCTCTCCCTCTCTGTATAATGTCTGGCCATGGGTCTCTGTTTTTGTTTCCTTCTGCTGCAGGATGAAGCTTCTCTGATGATAGCTGAGGAACGCGGTGATCAAATTCATCTTTCTGTGAGCAAAGTTGTGATCCTCATTGAATTAATTTTTATCATCAAATTTAATTACCTTTTTTCACTGACATTTAATTTCAGAATTTTAAAAATTAGATTTAACATGTGTTTTATTTTTAAGACACTTATGTCTTACAGGTGAAAATGCTAAAGATATATAAAATAATTTGTGGGTGGGCATGTAATTTTTCATAGTACTTAAATGACAACAGCTGTTGAAACTTAATTATGCACTTCAAAATGTGTAGACTACCTGTGCAAAGCTTGAGAATTATAACTTCAGAACTCTATTATCAAATACATCTTTCTTCTTTTCATTGACATTAGGCTTTGTTTCCCAAGCACCTCTGAGAAGATTCCTCCTGACTTTGGTATTAGGATGTAAGTATTTTAGATGTCACTATTGAAGACAATGGTTTTCATCAAGAATTAATCTTTGTGTCATGTATTTATCTTTCATTTCTTACACATGCTAAAGATAACTGTATGCTATTATACAGTGAACTGTTAAACAGAAAATATTTAAATGAATATATGACCAAATAAAATGAAGGAAAAGTGACCTTCATTGTGAAGAAACATATTCTGTAGAGTTATGGCTAATGTCTTTATTCCTTTGTGATATATTTTAATACTTTCAGTATATATCATACGTATCAAATATAATTTAATTATTCACGTGATATTCTGAACCTTTTTGTAAACTTAACTTGTCTGGTAACCTTTAAAATAAATTTACAATATTTTAGATACTTACAATGTTTTAAGTTTTTTATGGTAAGGAAGTAACCGCTTTTTCTTTATGCTTACTTTCTTAAGAGAAATTTCTAGATTATTACTCCACCATCATATTTAAGACTTTTGATATGTATTGTTAAGTGCTAAAAATAAGCGCATTATAAAGGCAACCTATGGTGGAAATAATTGCATGTTGTTGTGTACTTTATTTGGAACACCAGATTGGAGCTGTTAATAATAGTTCTTAAACAGAGTGTGCTATTGAAAGATCGTGACAAGCAAATTCATGTAAATCAAAGTCGATTCTAATCTTCTCCTTTCTTTCTATGTACAATTTTATGATAGTTTTAAATCTTTTCTGCTATCATTACATTACCTGGAACAACATATCTTGAATTATGAAGCATCAAATATTCAAGTCACTATTTTTACTGTCATTAAGTTGTGTTGAAAGGCAGTACTCCTTTTAAACATAGAGCTTATGTTTATTATCTAGAAATTCAACCAACTCTTAATTTATTTTTTTAAAGAAATAATGCTTGAAAGATCCACAAAAGTTCTTGCAATGGCTAATAACTGCATGCAAAAATAGGAAATGGGCTGGACTTCTCATGTCATACAGAAGCAGACCTTGATAATGTTTTAAACCTCCTCAGCTCTTAATATTGTCTCAAGACCAGCACATTGCCTCTTGATAACACCAACCAAGTACACTTTTTTTTCCTGGTATACTTCCAGTATTCATTGTAGTTGAGGTTAGCTCTCAGCTCTAACCAGGTTCTGACTTGTGTACTCTCATGTACTATACCAAGATTTGCCTATTGAGTGAAGCATCGGTGTCTCTCAAGATACTAGGCCATCCTCTGCTGAGTTATACGTGGAAAAATTGTCTTGTATCAAAAAAATGCTTATTCCTCAGACTGACTTATGAACACTCCAAATTGTCATACCAGCACATATCATAGGCTCATGTAGTTTCTCCCATTGTGTGGTCACAAGTCCGGTGAATCATGCCTGTCCTGTCTGTGGCCACATAATTGCTCCTTGGTGTTCTCACAGCTGTAAACAACCTGGGGAATTTAACCCATTCTCTCTTCTATGGCACACAATTGTTTCAGAGACCACAGAGCCCTTTCTTGTCATCCACATTGATCAGGGTGATGAGAAAAAAATCACAGCATGTGTGGTTTCAGTAAAACTCAATGTCAAATAATAAAAGTATTTTCTCTCTAAACAAGTTTGAGAATTGATGTCTTGAATATCTAAGTTCTTTGGTGAAGAGAATATAGGGGGAAACATTGTTTTCTTTTTGGCATCATTATGTCATTAGACATGTATTCATTTGAAAGTATTGTCATTTATCGCATGAAATGGAAGTTGAAATGGCTATTCCATTAACTTGGCGAGAATTATCCATGAGGAAATGATGCTTCCATTCATGAAAATAAGGATTATTAAATGATATAGACATGTGTCTATAGTGGTATTCTATTTGGGGGCTGGAGAGATGGCTCAGAGGTTAAGAGCCCTGGCTGTTCTTCCAGAGGTCCTGAGTTCAATTCCCAGCAACCACACGGTGGCTCACAACCATCTGTAATGGATCTGGCGCCCAATGTTAGTGGTACGAATTCATGAAAAAGCGGTGGCCTTGTGGGCCCCAGCTCAGGCCCGAGCTACAGCCAGCGGGTAGTGGTGGCGCACGCCCGTAGGATTTGCTGAAGGAGGCAGAGGCAAGAGGATCCTGAGTTTGAAGCCGGCCTAGGAGGCTTGCTTCGGTCAGGACCTGGCTACAAACGGTGGCAGTGGGACCATGGAGGCAGTGGCTGCTGCTCCACGTTGCTGGCTGCTTCTCATCATGTTGGTGACTGCGGTGATGCTGCTACCTGGGACAAAGGGTTTACTGCTGCTGGTTCAGAGAAGAATTGCCAGGACCGTCGTGTTACAAGAAAGCATCGGCAAAGGTCAGTTTGGAAAAATTTGGCAAGACAAATGGTGGGGAGAAATTGCTGTGAAGATATTCTGTTCTAGGAAAGAATGGTCATGGTTCCGAGAGACAGACATTTATCAGACTGTGATTACTCCAAACCACAGAGGAGGCACAAAAAAAAAAAAAAAAAAAAAAATCTGCAGGGAACCATGACCAC
>CABHPQ010163991.1:21147-45030 GCA_902168405.1 Peromyscus aztecus
CTCCAAACCACAGAGGAGGCACAAAAAAAAAAAAAAAAAAAAAATCTGCAGGGAACCATGACCACGCCTAACGGCGACTTTGAAATCTCCAACAAGGTAACGGGATCCCACAATGATGATTCCACATAGACTATGATAAAAACCATTAAGCTGATAAACACCAAGGAAAGATCCGACTTTGGACTACAAACTGGTCAGGACAATTTTGAGATGGCTAGCTGAGATGATCCAGCCTGACAGACTACTCGAGCAAGGACTTGTGACAAGCCCCGAACTTTCCTATTATGCAGAGACTGGACAAATGATACAGGACTTGACAATTAACCTAAATTTTTTCTTTTCAAGATTCCCTAAAGATATCTTCACCCCTAGAAAGCAAAAAGAAAAGGAGAATAAGATATGAGATAGATCATTGAATCTACTCTGAGAAAAAATATAAAGAAATAATAGGATAAATATGTAGATCACTGAATCTACACTGAGAAAAAGAGGAAGATATAAAAATGACAAAAGGTAGACTACTGAATGTATTATGAAAAGAGAAAAGAAAATATGGATATAAGGTAAAAAGGGAGATTATGGAATCTACTTTTAAAAAGGAACTACTTGTTTTAAATAAGATAAATAATGAAAATTTTTTTGGTCTGAATTTATCAAATGTTACTGGACTGGACATTGTTAATATATAATGGAGTTTTTTTTATCTGAATCTGTCAAATGTTAATGGACTAGACATCGTTAATGTAATCTTGACTATGTATTGTATATACTTAGTGGATATAGTTTTTCTTGTATTAGTTATAAGCTTTTTTAATTTTAGACAAAAAGAGAGGAAATATGGTGGTATTGTGTTCCCCCAAATATTGTGTACCTTAATAAACTTATCTGGGGTCAGAGAACAGGACAGCCACAATATTAAACATGAGGATAGGCAGTGGTAGCATACGCCTTTAATTCTAGCATTCCAGAGACAGAAATCCCTCTGGATCTCTGTGAGTTCAAGGCCACACTGGAAACTGGCCAGGCGTGGTGACCCACACCTTTAATCCCAGGGAGTGGTGGTAGAAAGGAGAAAGGTATATAAGGCGTGAGGACCAGAAACTAGAGGCATTTGCCCTGGAGAGGCATTTGCCCTGGAGAGGCATTTGGCCTGGAGAAGCATTGGCCTGGTTAAGCATTCAGGCTTCTAGCAGCAGTTCAGCTGAGACCCATTCTGGATGAGGATTCAGAGGCTTCCAGTCTGAAGAAACAGGACCAGCTGAGAAGTTGGCCAGGTGAGATTAGCTGTGGCTCGTTCTGTCTCTCTGACCTTCCAGCATTTACCCCAATACCTGGCTGAGGTTGATTTTATTAATAAGAACTTTTAAGAATCATGCTACATGTGTCTATGTCTGTGTGTATATCATTGTCCACCTATATTAACCATCTATCAATCATCAGTTTATGTTGCTATTTTCCCCATGGTATATTTATTTTTGTCAAAGAATGAAAGAAAATGCATAATACAAAAAGCAAACTATGATGAAAATAAATAAATTTATGTCTATTTGACATGAGATTTTACATATTCATTTGGTTTGAGGCAATCAAAAATGCTTGAGATGGGAAATTACCTCAGAGAAATGTAATGCCTGGAATTCTTAGGAACAATTCAATTTGTAGATGACTAATAACTTTATGACATATTTTGGGGGGAATCTCTGCCCATGTTTTCTTCATGACTAATATTATGTCCCTTTTAGAAAATGAAAATACTTTATCATCACCCTACAAATAAGGAGCTCATCTATTAATGTCAAAAGAAATTTTATAAGTGTGGGCATTATTTAGCCTACTTCAACACATATGACTTATCATGTGACAAGGCCTAATTTGTTATGTGTTATGGAACGCTGATATAGTAGAGAACATGGATATCAAACATGAATTCTGTGAAAGAATACTTTTGGAAAACAGTAAGTTATCACTTATTCAAGCAAGCATGTAAAGTAAGTGTGCTCACATATCTATTGGCACCTCCCCTAGATTGATGGAATAATGTCACTCACTATTAATGTAAGTAACAATTTCACAATATGGTTAATTTAATATCTTGTTTATGTTTAATAATTTTAAAAAGTATATAAAAATAAAACTTATAATTTCTTTATGGATGAACCAAAGTAAAAAAACTACACCATCATCCTTCTTCCAAAAACCTTTGCTCTGTTGGTCCATGTTATGCCACTAAACTAAAACTATTAAAAAACTTTGTTGTTCCAATATTGTGTAATGATGGACAGTGTAATTCAAAGAGAACAAACTGATCCATTTCTCCAGCTCTCAGCTCAAACTTAAGGAGCTTTAATTGTGTTCCACCTTTATTTTCCTTGGAAAATAACAGCATTCTATAACTACCTTTCAAATACATTCCCCCTTTTTAATTGAATAAATTATTAGAGAAGTAAATACAAAAAAATAATATGCTGGTTTGGGGGAAATTGGGTAAAATATAAAGATACTGCAACATTTATTTCACAGGAAAATTCAAAACTAACAACTCTAAATTAATGCAAGTATGCCACAAATCCTTTTAGAGATTCTTAATTGGTTCATTCACATTGTCTAATTTTTGTACCTTTTATTCAAAGCATAGGTAACTTGTTACTCACTATTTTTGTATAATTTTATAAATGGTATCAGTTAAACATAAGACCGAAATCAAATACTGACATTAGAAAGACAAGATCCAGGAAAGGCACAAAGCTACACAGAGAAACCCTGTCTCAAAAAAAAAAAAAGAAAAGTATGGCAGTTTCTCAGAAAATTGGGAATCAATCTTCCTCAAGACCCAGCTATACCACTCTTGGGCATATACCCAAGGAATGCTCAGTCATACCACAGGCACACATGCTCAACTACATTCATAGCAGCATTATTCCTAATAGCCAGAACCTGGAAACAACCTACGTGCCCCTCAACTCAGGAATAGATTAAGACTATGTGGTACTAGTCCAGTCCCATGGGGGCTGCACAGCTACTAGTCTACAGTTCATGGGCTTCCAGTAGTGTAGATGGTCATCTCTGCACGTCTTCCCATCGTGATCTTGATGTCCCCCACCTGCAGAATCCCTCCTCTCTCTTATCGATTGGATTTCCAGAGCTCAGTCTTGTGCCTGGCTGTGGATCTCTGCATCTTCTTCCATCAGTCACTGGACAAAGGCTCTATGATGATAGTTAGGGTAGTCACTAGACCAGTCACCAGAGTAGACCAGTCCAGGCACCCTCTGGACCACTGCCAGCAGTCCAAGGTGGGGTCACCCTCATGGATTCCTGAGAGCTTCCCCAGCACTCTGCCTCTTCCTATTCCTTTGATGTCCTCATCTATCATGGTATCTCCCTCCCTGCCCTAGGCCCTCTGAATATGGAAGATGGTTGTTTGGCTTGAACTGTTCTGGGAGCACCTGGGCAGGAGGATCGGAATCCATCCCTGGTCCATGGGCAGGCTTTTGGGAATCTGGAACCTGTGGTGTGATGCCTTGTGCAGCCTTTGTTCATTGGGAAGGGGCTTGGACCTGTCTAGACTCAGTGTGCTGGGCTTTGCTGACTCCCCATGGGAGACCTTGATATGGGGGATGTGGGGATGTGGGGTGGCTTGGGAGAGAGGGTTGGGGGTGGGAGGAGGGAGGAGTTGGGATATTAGTCACTTTTAAATGGAGAATATACATTAGTGCTGTTCTAGCACTTCAGACAAATGTATTTTCTTTATGTGTGGAGCAGTCCATGATACTTTGAATGAGAATGCCTTCCCCACCATATATTTGCAGGCTTAGTCTCCAGATGGTGAACTGTTTGGAGGACTTAGGAGTTGTGACCTTGTTGGAGTATGATTGTCCTTTTTGGAAAGGGAGTTTTGTTTGGGCGAGGGCTAAGTGCTTTGAAGTTTCAAAAGCCCATGCCAGGCTCAGTATCACTCTTTCTCTCCCTGCTTGCTGCATGCAGATCAGGATGCAAAGCTCTCAGCTACTGTTCCGACACCATCCATGCCTGTCTTCTTTCCACCATGACGATAACGTATTAACCCTCTGAAACTGTAAGCAACCCACCCCACCCCCCCCACCACCGCAGATAAATACCTTCTTTCATAAGAGTTGTCATGGTCATGGTGCCTTTTCACGAACTGAGACAGTCTTTCATTTGAATGAATATTTGAATTTAAAACAAAATTATTTAATTTTTTTTTTCCTGTAGTAACTCCTTAGATGATGATTGTTGGCTGCTTCATTGCTGGTACACACAGGTGTGTTCATTATACTTAATATCTAGATGCTACAGAATAATAGAAATTACTTGAGTTTGATCCACTTGTTGATTATAAAATAAAAAGTGAAACGTTTTCTAGTGGATTAGTATTTCCATTTGTATGACATAGTAGAGGTGGGATATTTTTTATAATAATATAATTCATGTACTTTATTTCTTACTATATAGAAGGTGCTTTTACTTGGACATTGCAACTCTTCATCATTTTAAATTGGGTAAATCATAAACTGTCTGGAAAAAAAGACATTAGACAATATTCTTGGATTCCTCCAAGAATTACTCATTTAAATTGCTCATAAAAGTCATCTTAACTTTCCTCCATATTATCTAATTTTTATGGTTTCCTTATGTTCTATAAAAATTCATTTGTTACAGAATTAATGACAAGTCCACACATTGAAGGTATTTGGGGGTGAAACCTTTGTAATGCTATGAGATCATTACATGAGGTCCCTCTAGTGGCGTTAATGCATTGATAAGAAATACGACCCTGGCCACCTGCTCACTCTCTTTCACGCTGTGATATCTTCTGTGATGTTATGATGCAAAAAGGAGGACTTTGTCACATGATTAGAAGATGCTGGACCAATCTCTTAGAGAGCTGAAACCTAGCTTACATAGGTTAGTTCATGTGTACTACAAGTTCTTTTAGGGCTCCAGCCATTAGCTCATTCCTTTCATTTCTTGTAACTTTCATTAAATTCATAGATAATTGGTCACCCGCTACTCAAGAATAAGCTATGGAATGCCACTAGTTTAAACACCGGAAACAAAACTTTCCAGTCTCCAGATCCTTGACCAAATATAGATTTCTATGCATGATGAATTGATTAAGTATCAGGTGTTTTGCAATCACAGTAGAAAATGGAATATCATCCTATGAATCGCTTAGGACACTTCATCTCTTGTTTGGAAAATTACTTGATTTCTGCATCTCTACATATACGTTTAGTCTTCAAGAAAGCTCCATCGCTAACCTTCAGAGTAGAGCTCACCAAGTGTAGTCATGAGTGAGTCACTTCACCTTTGCTTAGGAAAGCATCGCTCTCTGTACGAGTGCATTCGTCTCTATGGACTAGCCCATAAACAGACAGTACGCACAATTTATAGTCGAGGAGTTTTCTTTAATAGATGTTGGCAAAGTTTCCAATTCAGCTCAAAGAAAGACCTCGCCCTCAAGTCAGATCCACACGCTGGTGTTTACTGACAGCACAGCTTTAATTTTAGTTGATACAACTCCTGCTCCCCAGACCTAATTTGGAGTATTTGTAATATGTGAGGCATCTGCCACTTCTTTGTCAGTATGTGTCACTTTCAATGCTTTCCTGGCTCAAGAAATCACACCTTATAGATATCACGTCTAATGTTGTAGTATACACTTTTCTGTACCTCCTGTTCCAGTCTCCAGTGCCTTAATTGCTTTACTATACAGTGAAAGAATCTATGCTTTAAGGGCTGGAGAGATGGCTCAAAGGTTAAGAGCACTGGCTGCCCTTCCAGAGGTCCTGAGTTCAATTCCCAGCAACCACATGGTGGCTCACAACCATCTAGAGTGAGATCTGGTTCCTGCTCCGGGCATGCACACCTGCATGCAGCCAGAACATCATATTCCTAATAAATAAATAAATCTTAAAAAATTCCATGCTTTTAGTGATGAATATGCAATTGGTCCTAATATAGAGAAAGCTGGGAAGTTGTTTATATTTAATTACTTTGGGCCAAGAAATAACTAGAAATTAAATTGGTCAGACTGATATAAAATGATTTGAAAAAACTAAACAAAAGAATTTTCATCTATAATGTTTCCTACACCCTAGTAATTTAAAATTGTAAGCATAAATATAATATCCTATAGAGTAGAGTAAATAAGGTAAAAAGGTGTTAAGAAAACCTATAAAGCAAAGATTGAATATTAAGTTGATCAACTGTTTTTCTGATACGATATACCACAGCACCCAAATTATTTTCCCAGTTTTCTACTTTAGTCTGTTCTCTGAATTTCCTCAGTTGAGGACTTAGTTGAACTCTAGTTCCTCATTTTTAGGTGCAGATTTTAAAAATGAAAAGAAAATGCTTAAGTGGGAACAGCAATTATATTTAGAATCATTATTTTCTATACAGTAATGAGTGATAAGGTGAAATTATGTAACATTACATTAGGATTGCTTAATGAAAAGTTCTGAAATACAAATACCTCATAATACCCATTTAAAAATTAAGTATTAAAGTGACTTGTGGGTCATGGACACATACAGATGAAGCTCTGTGTGCTGTACAGAGATAAACAGTCTTCTGTTTGTTTAAGTAGAAAATCAGGACATAGAGAGTAAATTGTATGTTGTCCAGAAAGCCAAAGATATGGGAGGACTTGTACTAAATAAGTTATAGTAATTCTCAGTCACCTAGTGTACAATATAGGAACACTAATGCCCATTCCATTGTGAGAATAGTGTGGCATTCAATCCCCTGTTTTAGAGGTAATAAATACTCTGGATGCCCATGTTAGTTATAATATAAAAGATACTTAGTACTCAACAAAGGCCTTACACCTGGAGACAAAGGTTTAATTGAGGAAGAATGGAGAGGAGGCGCATGCCAAGGGCAAGCAATTGCAAAAGAAATATTAAGAAGATGTATGGACTTACTCTTTTACTTCGTGTATAGGAGTGAATTTAAAACTGACTATTTTTAAAGCTTGCAAGGCTACTGTCATAAATGGAAATACAGCAAAAGTGTTTTCTACTAAGTATGTTCAAACAATTATGGAATGCATTCAAAATAAATGCAGTATAACTGAAGGCAGAATTTTATATGTGCAGTAGTTTTGATGTTGTTTGAAGTCACAGAGCTGAGCTTCCAACTAGCTCCAGGGGCAGTATAAAGGATGCATGTTCCCTCCGTTACCATTTGCTTCTTGATATATTTAAGTCAATAACAATATTACTTACAAACTGACCCCCGTCTTAAAAGAATTCCTGAATGATTTGATAATTATGGATACATGGTGCTTATTGATTCCATGTGTTGTTTTGATTATTTCCCTTATGACCTTTTTCTTTTCATTGCCTGTCCTGGGTTTTGATTCAGTTTCTTGTAAGTTAGACATTAATGGTTCCTACCTTCCATCCCAGTGCTGCAGAGGCAGACAAGAGGATCTCTTCTTCTTGCTGGTCCTGCCTGTCTAGTTGCATCTCCAAACTAATGGCTCAGAAATTGACACTATATCAAAAAAAATAAGAGGAGAGCTATTGATATCAACCTCTGGCCTCCATGTGCATGCCCAAAGGCACAGAGGAACAAAAAAGAAACCCAAAACCTAAATATTCTATTCTGGATGCATATTCAAGTGCCCCCTCCCCTCATGATATTGCCCCTAAAGATTGAAGATTGGTGTTTAATATATTCCTATTTTGCATTTTTCCATACAGCTCTCTCTCTCTCTCTCTCTCTCTCTCTCTCTCTCTCTCTCTCTCTCACACACACACACACACACACACACACACTCTAGTCTGTAACCATATCACAAAGTTATCTTTTCCTAATTCCACTATAGTGAATCTTACATTAATGACCCCTAAATGGTAATGAGTCATTGATTAGCAAAATGGTTTCACTAGTAACATCAGAGTTGTTTTTCTTCTTCCTGAACAAGAAGATGGCTTGGAGTGATGACTTGCTGCTCCTGTGGACGATTCAAGTTTAGTTCCCAGCACCCACATCAGGTGAATCACAACAACTTTCTACTCCATTCTAGAGGATCCAACATCCAGTTCTAGCCTTAGCAGACACATGAATACGTGTGCAAACACATACATGCTTACACACACACAAACAAAAATAACAAAATGTACTTTCAGATTTATCATCATCAGTGAAAGAACCCCAAATCTAGTCTTCCCAGATCATTCCTACGTTCGTTCACTAATACTACTTTAAATATCATTTCTCACCATGATCAACTGAAAAAAATCCAAACTGATTTATAACATCTACTTTTATTTTCTAACATGGATAATTGTAATAATTCTTAAGTTTTTCTTTCCAAAAAGCTGATACCAAACAATGCAATTCTCAGTATTTCCTTAAGAATAGATGTCAAATTATCTATGCATTAACTAGCATTTAGATATGTATTTTCTGACTCTTCTTGTGTTACTATAGATAAGAGCAACATAACGCAATACTAAATATCATCCTCTTTATTAGTACTGTATATCTTTCCTATAACACTCTCTGCAGTTTTCTATCTTATTGTTTTAGAATTTATGTCCAAGTTAATATGTTAGTACTTTTAATCATTAAGTTAGTGTCTTTAGTAAAAATCCCACATACAACTGAAATTTCTTTGTACTATTTTGCCATACCCATTTTCTCTAATCTCCTAAACAAACAAGCAAACAAAACAAACCAACAAAGAAACAAACCCACCTTATGATCACCTCTACCCTATAATCTAATTATTCCTGTAGATTCCATTTGTCCTCTAATTCCGACAGTGCCCCGAAAATCCTGCTTCATATCTGCAGTGGTTTAAATGAAGATGACCTCCATAGGTTCATAGGGAATGGCACTATCTGAAAGGATTAGAATTTGCGGCTTTGGTGAAAGTAAGTGTGGTCTTCTTAGAGGGAGTGTGTCATGGTGAATGGGTTATGAAGTTTCAAATGCTCAAGCCAGGTCCAGTGTCTCTCTCTTCCTGCTGCCTGCTGATCCAGATGAGAGATAGCATCTACCTTTCCAGCACCAATTCTGCTGGTGAGCTGCCATGCTTCCTGCTGTGATGACAATGGATTCGACCTCTGAAATGTATAAGCTATGTCCAGTTAAGGATTTTACTTTATAAGAGTTGCCATGGACATGGTGTCTCTACAGCAATAGAAAACAGACTAAAACAACACCCTCACTTTTCATAACATTTTCAAATGTAATCACACTCTTATCATAGTGACACTTTCTTATGAAAATGTTTCTTGACCCCTAAAAAGACTGAAATTTTGGCAGACCTCACAGCAAAGCCAATAACAATCCTTGAGATCATTTAAGAATTTGTACTTAACCTGTTGTTTAAATATATGCTCAGCTTTTTTTAGGTTTATCTTGAATTTAAGAGAATACTGTAATCACCTTACTATTCCTTGGTTTTTTTTAAATGAAATTAGCTTTATACATACTATTTTTTAAAGTTAGATTATAATCACATCATTTGACCTCCCACCAATCTTTTTCGAATATCCACCTCATTGCTTTTTCTCTAAGTTTACAATCTAGATTAATACATATATTACATCTTAACTTATATACTCTTCCACATCTCTAACTCTTAGTAATGTATGTATGTATGTATGCATGTATGATGCAATGTATGTGTGTGTGTGTGTGTGTGTGTGTGTGTGTGTGTGTGTGTGTTGTGATATCATGTGATAAAAGCAGCCAATAAGTTGCAAACAGCCTTACATCAGAAATATGACCCACAAATCTTGGACACAGATATAGCTTGATCAACCTCCTTTTGTAATGCTATTAACTACTTTTAGTCAGTTAAGTTATTATTCACCTTGTCAAACTTTGTTAAAGTTTTTGTAAAGTAACCCTCATTTCTTTCCCATGCCAAACTTTCTGTGGTGTTCAATAAACATAAAGCAAACATGTTTGTTTAGGGGTAGATGGAAGACACAGAGAGAGAAGCAGAAATTTCAAGTTTGTGCTCACACTTGGTAAAATTAATCCTACACAAAGTAGATTGGCTTTCATTATTTAATGCAGCATCAGTGAATTCCACTGTTCTCTTGGGGTATATTTTATGTGTTTTTGGATGCACATAGTTGTTAAAATTCAATAGTAGAGATATTTTTTATTAATTAATCTCATTTTTCTCCACTCTACAATAAAAATTTTTATAGTTAAATTTTGTTGCTTTCTAATAGCTGGATTACTTAATCACACAATTAAAACAAAGAATAGAATGAAAAATTAAAAAAGACTAACAAATGTTAATCAAATTAGTTGTATGTTATTTGTCATATTAATACCAAGATTGAAATCCATAAACAAGGGGTTGCTATCTATACGATAAAATGTCTACTCCTTCCTATACCTACAAATTATTTTAAAGGGAGCAAGAAATTAAAAGGCTTTCTTCATGGATTATCTATTTTTCTTTACAGATTCTTCTCATTCATCATTTCTATCATTGCTACTGATATGCTCTTATTGTACATTTTATATCACTTGAGAATTTTCAGAAAAATACACATATTGAAAATTTTCCTCCATGGTTTTAGCTTACTCATATTAAACTCAAAACACCAATTTAACTTAATTACTAGCTTACTCTCAGAATACTCTTATGACCTTCCAAATGTATCTAATTATGTCCTCCAGTGATTGCCCATTATGCGCCAGTGAATCTCATAATGAATTACTATGTATATGTAAATGCATACATTGGTCTCTATAAAGGTTTTGCTTAAATTTATGTATAATATACCCCATAATATTCCATGATCACTCACTGTTAAATAAATTCGAATAAGTGCACTAAATATTTCAAAGTTACATACGTATCCCTACTTAAAATTATCTGCATGTATGAGTGCCAGGAATAGTTGCTCATCCATTCTCTAATTACTGGAAGTGTATTTGACTAGAGGTTCCAGATGTTTTCCTATCTAAGTTATCATGGGTTTCACATAGAAAACACATTTCACACAAGACTTTAGATAAACTCTCAGCATATCAGGCATATTAATTTCTGCCTCTGGAAGGCAAGAATCACCTCAGAAGTAACTACAGTTTAAGAAGGCCCTTACTGTTTCATTAGTTCTATTTTGTACTCTGGATTTTTTTCACTCTTTATTTTTCTTACTATAAGCCACCTGGAGTCAGATCCATATTATTTATATATATATATATATATATATATATATATATATATATATATATGACACAGAAGATCAATTCAGTGTAGGTATCTATTCAATCATCAAAGATGAACACAAATGAAAACTATGTTGGATCAAGTTATCAAATGCTAAGAAAAGCAAGAACTCATGTATCATATATTAGAGCTCCAGTACAGTTAGTAGGTGAGGGGCAAATTGCCTGGCATATGACAGCACATCAACTGTTAAATGTTACACTTGAAATGAGCTTGGAGACTTTCCAGTGGAGCAGACTGCTACAGCAGATGTGCTGATAAGACATTCACAAAAACGAGAAGCAAGGTATTGGGAACTATAAAAAGAGCAGAAGACGCAGGTTACTTCTAAGATGTTCTGATCCCATCATGGAATCATTAAGAGACTGAAATCCTTCAGTAAGCCCTTAAAGGCCAATGATAAGAAGAAGTCTCTACGAAAGCTCCTTTTATAACTTGAGTTTAAAACAAAAGCTGAAGGTGAACAAGTGGAAAACTTTAATTCTCGTGTTTGGAAATTGTGAAATGCAGATGAGTTTCCTTTATTTGTGTTTCATTATATGAAGGTTACCACTCTGTAATTAAAACAAAACAAAACAAAATAAAATAAAAAATAAATCCCCAGAAAATCTAAATCATGTCAAAGTCACATGTGTAAGATTTTTCCAAAATGTGTTTAATGCAGCCTCTACTGGACTGTCTGGGTTAGTGGAGGCTCCTCCATTTCCCATATCTAACTAGTACTGTGTTGTGCAAGACGATGTTACATTGGATGTTGTTTTTAAATGCAAGACATTTTCCATTGACTATACTAACAGCGTTTCCTTTGGAATGTCAAGTAGTTTGTTGTAGATCTAAGATAAAGCTGTATCTGTGTGGGTAAGTCTAGCCTTAAGAAAGAGACAATCCGCATAATCAGTGTACTATATCAAAAGTCTTGGGAGTGTATTTGACAGTAGCTAGAGTATTATTTTTGGATTGAAACTTGAGGGTGCTTCAGAAAGAGGGCAAATACATGACAATACAAAATAATTTATTGTTTGAATTGGGGACCTTTTACCAGGACACAAGATTGAGTGTCCAAAGAATAATTCAAGGAATTAATAAAGGATGGGCAAATGGAGCCAGGAAAAGCCATAGCAAGAAACAAATAATGGAGGAATTTTGGCTTTGTCCTAGTACATGGTAGAAAAATAAAGAAAAGAGTTAAAGGAAAAGGTCTTCTGAAATGAATATACTATGTAAGGTCAGGAATAATAATCAGAGATTTATGTTGACTTATTAGTCACTGTAATTATAAGCAACAGGAGCATCAATGATGCTAAGAAGGTCCCTTCTGCACACTTTTTATGATGGAGGAAGGCAGCTGTAAAGCTTCATGATGGAATTTCAAACACATACATATCAGAATGAATCCTCCATGTCCAGGAGGCTGCAATTGTCCCTTTACCAGGATAGTAAAGATTAACAGGTCTTGCTGACATTTTATGAAGATGGTTACCAGAACTCCTTCCTAGAAGCAAAACAGAAAGCAGCATGTGAGGATGCTGCTTGATTTGCTGGCATGTGACCCATCAGCATCCTTTAATGTTGCTGTACGGACTATCCAGAGCTTAGCAAGAGTGTGAATCACAGCAGGTGGGAAGGTGGGAGTCCACAGACACCTTAGCTAGAGCCTTGACTTCTTTAGTTCTGTCTGTGAGCTCAGATGTTTCTTGCCTATCCTGGCATTTTTAGAAATTTTCTTTTTATTGTAGAGGGATAGGAAAGCATTTAAGAATTCATGAGTTTATGTTATTTTAATTCATACTTAATAATGTTACAAAAATTGTTTTTGAAGCTTGCATTTATCTATTCTCATCCTCTAAGATCTAACACTATAGTCACTTATTTCTCCTGTCTACATGCCAGTATGCACAAGTAAACATAATCTACTTTCCAAGTAACAACAGTGTTGCTTTGAGCAATATGATTACACAAAAAAGAGTATAGGATTTACAAGTCTTTTTAAGTATAAAATACAGTGAGATAAGAACAAACTATAAAATATGGGATCTAAAGACACTTGATATATCTTATAAGTTGGCATGGTTCATAAATAACTTCATATTCAGTTAGAACCACACATTTTGATTATTTAAATTGTAGCAATTGACTTATCCATCATTTCTGACTGATTTAATCCTGAGCAGATTTATCAACTACATGGTCACTATTCACTATCTGAATTTCCTCACAGAGTGAGGTAACCCCAACCCAGAAGGACAAACATGGTATGTACTCACTCATAAGTGAATAAGTAGATGTAAAGCAAAGAACAATCAGAAATTTATAAATTATATTAATTATTATAACAATATATTTAAGAAATGTGTGCTCACTAATGAGGCTGAATATTTTTTGCATATTCACATGTGAATAATTAGAAAAGTTATTCTCTAGAAAATCAAGACACATCCAGGTAAACAGCGAACAGGCTGAGAAACAGGGCACTCAGATCCAAAATATACTCAGATATTTACTGTCTGAACTTCACTATTTTCAGTCTTTAAACCTCCAATTTCTTAGAAAAGTCACAATTTTTCTTGTTTTTGACATTATACCACAAAATAGGAATCTTTGAATACAGAATTGGTTTATATGTTTCATTTGTTTTGTACATTTATTGTGACTCGTGTTGTGGAAGGACTATGTTCCACTTTTGTATAGAGATTTCTCCAGATCTTTGAGGAGCCACACACACAGAGAACTTCAGCTTAAGTAGAAAGTTTTAGAGAGTGATTAAATATTTAGACAAATGTGTACTATTTCAGAAACTGTACCTTAAATCTTTCTTCTGCTACATATTCTTTCTTTAATTTTTAATTTGTAAGTACTTATGAAACCTGGATATTAGATTCCTGTGACTTGCATTTGTTAATACTGGCTTCTGCTCTCTGCATTATTAGCAGCACACACATACACAAAATCTAGACACAGTTCTTCTGAAAGAGAGTTGATTTGTTAGTAAGTATATAAGAAAAGGTCTCAATTTTCAATGACTAATGTTGAATATTTTGAGGTAGAGAGAGAGACACAGGGATACAGAAAGAAACAGAGACAGAAAGAGACACACAGAATTTTTTTATGTGAACAAGACTCATGGGTTACTTCATTTTTGAGTTTTTAAACTGAATTCATATTCTATGTTTTGGAAAAATTCATGTAAGGTTTTCTTGTCTCTTGGAGATTTCTTTCACCAAAGAAAGCCTTACCTTATTAAAAATGGAAGCATTAGTTGCCTCAGGGTGTTATATCTAAACACTATATATTGAGTGGCTTAAATAACACAATGTTCATTCTGACAGTTCTAGAGTTCTAGAGACATCTAAGTTGAAGTATGGATGGGGATAATTTGCTCCAAAGCCTCTCCCTTTGATAAAAGTTTACACATACAAATAATAGTTCTTCATTGGACAGACTAATGTCCATGACCCCTTCTGATAAGAAGACCAGTACTACTAGATTGTAGTGCAACTTACATGCGTATTTTATGTAATGAATACCTGAAAGGGTCCTTCTACTGATGCCTTGCATCACATGGTGTTTGGGCATAGAGACTTCTACAGAAACATATTTGAAATAAATTGGTGAACCTGTATTAGATGAAAAGTTTCATGTATACAGATATCACTTTTATCAAGAAGCAGCCCTTCCAGGTTCCCATAACTCTAAGACTTCTCTGGTTTCCTATAATTTTCTTACATCAAACACAGTAGCACATTTCCATTTGTGGGATGGAACCTCCTTCAGTTTTAAGGTACATATTCCTATCCATTATTATCATTCTTTAATTGATTGTTACTTAAATAATTTTATTTATATACATGTTATTTTTGCTAAGCTTCAGATTGTTTCATTCTTCACTAATAAATTAATTGCTTTTGATTGACATGATACATATGCACACATATAGTACTATATATTTGAAATGTGTTTATGTAAACAAATTCTTTTCATCACTGTTAGAATCAATTGGGAAATTTATCTGTCTTGCTTGCAAAATAATACCATGTATATATATTTTTATATATGTGTTTGTGTGTAAAATCACTCAAAAATAATGTTTAATATAAGACCTACCTATATAAATTCATGTGTCTCTAAGATATATCATCTCTCTGTCTACTATTGGTCTAAAGAAATAGAACATTTACAGTGAGCAATGCAAAGAATCTACACACTCTGAGGTTATATGGTTAAATCTAGAGGATGATAGAAGGATATGGGTTTTTTTCTTTTCTAAATGACTCCATTGAGAATATTTGAATTGTTTTCAGGCAACATCTGCAGGCTTCTGACTTTTATTTCTGAAATGAATGCTCAGGGCAAAGGTTGCAACTCTGTGGTAAAGCGCTTGCTCAGCGTTCAGGAAGCCTTAAGTTCAATTACCATCCCAGCAAAAATAATTCATCAAAATAAGCTTAAAGTATGTTCCCAAGATACACAAGTTACAAAATGGCTACAGGCTCAGTAATTTCACAGTTAATGTTCTTTTATGAAAGGAATCATAAATAGAAAAAGTTAAATTTTATAAGTAAAGAAACAATTCTAGTTATAAAATATTTAAAGAATATAAATTTTGACAAAAATGAATCACTTAGAAGTACACTATATTTATAACTGGAAATTTGCAGATGATCATTAAATGTGACTCATTTTAAATTAAAAATGATATCAATTCATTTAGCTATTATATATTAGGCAAATATAGTTTCTTGTAGAAATATAGACATATACATAAAAGCAAAATAATTCATAAACATAAAAAGATAGCTATGATTTAAAATGTAAATACTAAAACAACAAAACCTCACAGATTATTTTTGATATTTATTTATTGGGGTTTTGTTTCTTTCTTTAATTCTTTAGACAGGTTTTCACTGTGTATCCCTGGCTGTCCTGGAACTTACTTTCTAGACCAGGTTGGGTTTGAACTCACAAGGACCCACCTGCCTCTGCTTCTGGAGGGCTGAGATTAAAGGTGTGAGCCACCACTGCCGGGCTCATTTTTAGTATTTGTGTATTCCAGCTTTTCCTGGACTTTAATTTGATTCTAATGTTCATTTGTTTGTTTTAGTAAACAAGCTACTAAATACTATTTAATTTATTAACTAATCCCCTTAAATGATACCAAATAAACATGGTATATACTTAATGGAATAATATATTTTATCTCTGTATTCATCTGTGCATCTGTCTATCAAACTGATTAAAATAGATAACTGTCACAGACAAATACATATTTATTAATTTTCTGGTGTTTTAAATAGAATTCAGTATCATAATTTAAATAGTGTATACTAATCCAAAGAAACAGAACTAGCCACTCAAGGCAAATATTAATCATAAACACAATGTTTATCAGTTCTAATAACATTATTCTCTTTTGGGAAAAAACTATTTTATCATTTACCATTTAGTATTAACTAAAAAAGAGGACATTAGGATAGCTAGCCATACAAGAGAAATTTTATTTATTCTATTTGGACAGTCCTATGGACAAAGTAACCTGAGCAAATCTGTGATGAAAAGCGGCAGTATCATGGAGAAGAATGGAAATGTGAGGGGGAGCTGCAGAGGCTTTGTCTCCCTTTTCAAATCTGTAGAGTCAGCTTTGACTGCATCACTCAGCAGAGAGGCTAGACACTTGAGTTTGTTTAATGGTATTCTAAAATAGATCTATTCTAGGAATTCAAAATGCTCCTGACAGCAAGAGGCAACCAAATACATCCAGTCAGCTCAGATTCAATTTCAGATCTTCATGGAACACTGTGATATATTATTTTTGTAAAATCCTTTGTACAGTGCTGATATTCTGCCAGCAAGCAAAGGCTTAGCCATGCTGGTTTTAAAATATTGAAATTCTTTCTTCTTTTAAGTCATTACTTACTGCTCCAAAATCCCCCATTCATACCCATCGTGACATTGAGTGTTGAGCCCTGTCCCTGTAATATTAGTTCTGTCCAAGGGTTCAACAGCTAACTTATTACAGTTGTTAACTGTAATCCCACTATTAATAGTTCATCTCCCTACTGGATTACTACCTTTATCCTTCAGTGACTATTGCCACTGATTATTAAATTACTTGAACTGTAGCTGTTTTTATGCTTAGCTATGTAATAATCTAACACAGGTTATTAATACTTTGGGTTACATATTATGATTTCTTTTAAAGTTACTTATTTAAAATATCTAGTGATTGGATTTCCAAATTTTGTCGGTTAACATAGACTTTTAATTTTGCCATTACATTCTGTGAGTTACACTTCTTGGTGGAAGATTTTAGTGAGACTCGTACAACCCAAGCACCCATTTAAGTGTCTGCAATAACTACACAGCAGTTTTTATATTATCATAACTTGCTTGCAGAAAAAGAAGTCACCCTGTAAGGTTGTTAAATGGTCACTTGAACTTGAATTAAAATCTACTATTAATTAAGGAGAGCTTATGTTCCTGACTGGTACACTGGTGAACACAGAATTTTACTTATAGAAACACTGGGTATTTTTTTTTTCTTGGTTCGTGTTTCTTCTCTACCTAACTTGTTACTTGGAACAACAGTTTGTGGTAACATGAGCCACCAACTGACTGCATCAGAGAAGTCTAAAGGATATTTATCCATGTACCATGGCATTCATGGGGGAAAACTTTTCATTTTAATTACTAATTATAAGTACTACATTGTTGTACTTTTGTCATACTATCAAGATCGAATTCTAATATGAAGACATTTGCATAAATTGTACTACTGTTTTTATACAAGGACTTTTGAGAAGACACAATAAAGATACGGACAAATTCACTTACCACTAAGAAACCCATATATCAAGGAATAGCATCCTCTTCATTTTGCTCATGTGGTGTTTTGTATACCTTGAAAAACTTCTGTTTAAAATGAAAAGGAATTTATCCTAAATAATTTTAATATTCCATGTACAACTGTTATTTTCTTTTGTCTTTCTTCCTTTTTCTATGGCAGAACCTCATAAAGCACAGGCTGTTCTAGAATTCACTATTTATCTAAACATCTGAGGCTCACTTTCAGCTATTTATTCTCTTTTAGTCTCTTCACAACACGCTACCACACATCCTCAGAACTGATCATAATACAAAGCCTTTCTTGAATAAAGACACTTGGAGAAATTAGTTACAGCTTGTAACTATCACTGAAACTATGATCAAGTTAAGAGTTCTGGGCTGGAGAGATGGCTCAGAGGTTAAGAGCACTGGCTGTTCTTCCTAGAGGTCCTGAGTTCAATTCCCAGCAACCATGTGGTAGCTCACAGCCATCTGTAATGAGATCTGGTGCCCTCTTCTGTCCTGCAGGCGTTCATGCAGACAGAACACTATGTATAATAAATAAATAAATAAATAAATAAATAAATAAATAAATAAATAAATAAATAAATACAAATAAATAAATAAATCTTTTTTTAAACTTAAGAGTTCTGAAAGAGTTCTATGATAAAACTATTTCTTTTTTATCTTCTTTTTATTTATTTATTTTTTCATTTTACATACCAACCACAGTTCTCCCTCCCTGCCCTTCTCCTGCTCCCCCACTCACTTCCCACACCCAACCCTATCCACTCCTCCTAGGGGATAAGAACTCCCTTGGGGAGTCAACACAGGATGAACTATTGGGTCGGCATTAGTCCTGAGACCTGGAAAAGAGGTTGTAGCTCTACTATTTTTGTGTGCATATGAATGTTTATGTACATACATTTGTGTGTGTGTGTGTGTGTGTGTGTGTGTGTGTGTGTGTGTGTGTTTGTATATGCACACAGAGGCATGTGCATGTGCATGAGTGTGGATACCAGAAGTTGATGTTGGGTTTCTTTCTCAGATGTTCTTCCTCTTATTTCTCTCTTTACCTGGGTCTCACAGATATTGGTAGGCTGGGTGAACAGGGAGCCCAGAAATCCACCTGTCGACATCTTTCCCCAGTTCTGGCATTACAGATGCATATTCCAGCACCTTGTTATTGTTTGTTTGTTTGGTTTTTTTTTTTTTTTTGATTTTTCGAGATAGGGTTTCTCTGTGTAGCTTTGCGCCTTTCCTGGAACTCGCTTTGGAGACCAGGCCTGCCTCTGCCTCCCGAGTGCTGGGATTAAAGGCGTGCGCCACCACCGCCTGGCTCCAGCACCCTGTTATTAATGTGTGTACTGAGGAACTGAATTTAATCCTTACCCAATGCTTTCTTGACAAGTAACTTGTTGGTGGAGCTATCCTCCCAACCCTGCAGCCAATTATACATTTTAGAATGCATGGACAGAGTTCAGCCAGTTATTAAAGAAAGGGTAATTCAATGACTTTGATGAGAATAGGTAGATAGGACAAGGAAAAGCTACAAACCTAATGTAAATAAAATAAAATTGGAGTATGAAGACACTAAAAACATGAAAGATGATCATCTGAGAAGCATCTTTACAATTTCTTATTTTTGCTGCTGTGTGTTCATATATGTGTGTGTATATGTATGTGTGTATTAAACAGTCAACTTTAAAATTTATCTCATTATTTTACTTTAAATTTATATAGAATTAAATAACAATTTTCATTTCAAACTGGATTATTTATAATATCACAATTAATATTTTAATAAAATCATGTAAAATAGACATTATTAGAAATTTAACTTATACTTCCACATTATCCTCACACACCAAATATATTTTCTTATTTATTATAGAACAAATTATAGCTTTTTACATCATTATCATTATATTGTTAAAGAGAAATGACAAATTAAAGGGAAAGTAACCCCAAATTATCTGTTGTGAGAAATTAGTTTTGTACAATTATTTCAAACAAACACTGTGAGAAAATAATACACATTCTTGGATTTTCAACACAATTGTGCTTCAAAAAATTTTATCTTGGTCATTTATTGTTATATACTGATGTGTTTTGACTAGTGATGATTACTCAGATGTCTTCTATAAAATAAGAACATATTGATCTAAATTAATATAGAGCTCATATTCTTACACTGTATACTAAAGAGATATCATTAATAAACAGATATCATCAGTTGGTTCTGTATCTTTGCTAAGGCATACTGTTGTCTAAATGAATATTATGAGTGAGGATGTAATAATAAATTGTGTATATTTATATTATTTTTATTAAAATTATCATAATATATTATTTGTCCCAAATAAATGTCTGAAACACAATTCATAGATTTTTATTTTTGATTACAGGCTACTTTTTGAAAGTTAATATAAAAGTGTGTTCTCGTGTTATGGTATAAGGTACTATGAATGAATTGATACTAATTCCATATAGCTGCAATCTTACACACACACACACACACACACACACACACACACACACACACACACATATAGACTGTACAATTTCATTGAGATTAAGGAACTGAAGTACATCATTCATCAACAATCATTTTGTCCTAAATTTCCTAGTAAATATTTGAATTTACCAGACTATTGTAATGAATTCTTTTTGCTAAGAAGAAAGGAGGAAAGCTACATGCTAAAATGATTGTTTTTTATACCTCTTGCTAATTGCCTGGCATAGACACACAGCTTTCCTTTCCCGGTCAGACTCTTCCAAAGAGTTTACACTTACATCTTAATGAGTCATAAAAATTACTGTCTTATTTGTAGATACATTTTTAAAACAGTTGTCTCCTGACACTCAAAGCAGAGAAGTAACTGGCAAGCACTTCATACCTGAATATCTTACTTAAAGAAAAATTTAACATAATTTCATATTTGTTATGCTGGTTTTGTTTTTATTTGTCTTATTGACCTAAGGCTAATTAAAAGATCAGATTGGCACACAAGTAGATGGGTAAATATTTTCCTCCAATTTTTGTTGTCCATCTTCACTTTGATGTGTTTAGATCTATTTACAATTTTGTTTAATTTTTTTCTTCTTCCCCTGATTTTTCATTGACTTTTAAATACCCTACATTCTTTTCAGCATCTGTTACAGCTAGCTTTATTTTTACATAGCGCTCCCATTGATGTGTATTCGTTATTTGGTTATAAATGTTATTACATAATTCTTGTTTGAGTAAAAATCTTCCTCATCATTCTGAAAATGAAAAACTGGCTATCTTACATTTTTGAAACCCACAAAAATTGGAGTGTAAGAAAGTGCAGATTCTCAGTTAAGACAGCAGGGCTGAGTTTAGGTTAAGGGATGATCTGCCGGCAGATAACATTATGATAACTACTGGGCTAGAGTTCAGGAATAGGACACCAGGTCCTGGGAGAGCCATCCCATGGAAAGAGAACATCCGAAACCTGCCTAGAGACTCGGGGCTTTCAAAGACAACTGGCATTCGTCTTTTTCACGTGTGACCTTTCCTTACAACGTAATAGTGCTGAGTCTTCACTTCACAAAATCTTTCCTTCTGTGGATTCTCTGCTTCAATTTTTTGTAATTTTTCTTTCACCTTTTCATCTTGGATGGGACCCTTCTAACAAGATAAAATTATAAGTGAGCAGTAAGAAGAAAATGAAAATCATCCACTAATAGTATATACTCCCACTTAATCAAACAGCAAAAGAAACACGAACAAAACAGCAGAGTTAAAATTCAGAATGCTGTCATACTTAGGGTAAAGTAATCATTAATATATTTAGGAATGTGGCCAGTGGTGTGTGGTCCATGCTCTCGTGACAGCACACTCTCATGGGAATAGGGAAGCACTAATTTGCTGAAATGTGATAATAAAAGGAGGTGCAGGAGGTGTAAGAAGAAGAAAAGCAGGATGAGGAGGGGAGGAGAAGGAGGTGAAGCTGTGAATAGGGGCATATTGTGAGGGTTTGGTAGAAGAGGGAAATAGTGGGCAGATATGATCATAATGTATTATAGAAATGCATATCATTTTCAGATAATAAATAAAATACTTTAAAAGGAATTTTTCTTTATTTTCTATGTTGCATTATTTTTCATTGGTGACATAAATTTTACACTGTTGCATTATTTTCCTTCAGCTTCACTGAGATATAAATGGCAGTTCTATGTTTAATATAGAATTTGTTGTGTCTCTAGATGATAGATAGGTGATACATACATATACAGATATAGACAGATGATAGATTATGAAACTATTATGAGAATAAATGTAATTAGTATACCTGCACCTCGATTAAGCTTGCTGTCAATTTGATGGTATTTACAAACATCTTAAAAACATTATTTTGAGAAATACTTTGGAGTCAAATTTCTGAATGTGTCTGTGACACTATTTTCAGAGACACTTAACTGAGGTGAGAAGATCCATATTTGTGGACACCACTATTTTATAGGCTGGAGATGCCTGACTGAAAGAAAAAGAGGAAGAGCAGGAAGTTATGGAGAATAATTGAGTGAAAATGTTTGTCTTTGTGTGTGTGTGCATGTGTGTGTGTGTGTGTGTGTGTGTGTGTGTGTGCAGATACACACACAAATACATACATATATATACCTAATAGAATTTCCAAGAATAATATAAAATATTATGAATTATTATGAATATTTTTAAATAAAATATTATGAATTTTCAGTAATGTAGGCAACATTTAAATATTGTAAACAATATGGGAACTTTAAATTTTCATATTATTAGTGTATGTTTCTATGTGGTTTCATATAAAAAATTTTGGAATATAGGAAGATGAACCCAAGTTTAAACTTAAAACAGCTTTCTTATAGTGGTGATAAGAACAAAAGTTTGGAAGCAGTCTTGAGGCACACATTGCCTTAGGTGATGGTAGTTGTAATTTTCTTACGTCTCTTTCTCTTTGCTTGAACATTTCTGAAGTTTGTCATTTGCATGGAAGACAATTTACAACACTCTCCACCCAGAATCTCCCACTCATCCTACCACGTGTAGAATGAGATTTACATGTCTTCAAGTTTTCTCAAGATTGGACTAAGCAATAAACTGTGAATCATTGGCTTTTGAGATTTGAAAAGTAGAATTAAGGTTTAGCTACCCACAAATATATTTCTACAAATTGATAACAAACATTACCAACTTCTTTCTCCTGTATTTTTCCCAGGCCTACAGAGAGATTTCCTTAACTAACATAATTGTTAGATTGCAGATGGAATTTTCATCAACATCTGATTGATGTCAACTAAGAAAAAGAGTAAACTTTGCATTGAATGACACAGGAGAAAATGACTTTTTGTCAGGTTTCTTCCATTCCTCCTTCATCTAAGATACAAGGTCTAGAAATATGTAAAGATAATCATTACTTTACTTGTAATCTTATAGAACTAAACCTTGTCAAAATAAGAGATGTCCACTAGATTGTTTCGGTAGCCTCACATAGTGAATAACTTATAAATCAATACAATTATTGAAAACTGTAAGCATTTTGTGGATGTCAATATGATCATATAGATGTGTATGTTTTCCTGATATGCACTCCATTCTCTCAGCATCGCGATTGTTTCATGGTGCCCATCTACTATTGGGCATGTGGTCTGTACTTCAGTATGGTTTGTATATCCAAGAAAACACCCTTGGAGAAAACTAATTTTTGCTTTGTAAGCAGGTGTTATTTGGAGATAGCTTCTTGATTAAGGATGGTAATCTGACTCCATTCCCCCTCTCAGTGGTGGGATCCTGCCTCGTTTGAACCTGTGCAGACGCT